>RBNK01001819.1:0-13288 GCA_003990785.1 Endogone sp. FLAS-F59071 | reverse complement strand
GCGTTGCTTTATCGCGGTGTCATTTGTCGCATTGTTTATCGCTTTGTTTGACGCGTTGTTTACGATTTTAAATAAACACTTACAGTAATCGCAGTTATAATTGCGTAGATGATTGCGTAGATCTCAGGTTGTCGAGCTGCAATTCGAGTGGCTCAGGGCTCATAACCTGTTGAAATTTGATCTTCAAATGTGTGTTTGGAGTAAAGAGCGCACTGGCTAATGAAGCCAATATGCGTGTATTTATTAATGCTAAATTATGATTGGTCGATACAAACAAAGATCGTCTAAGCCACAATTGAGTGACATATGATCGATCGTTGATGCATCGATCATTGATAGAAGAGATATAATAAGCTAATAATTACAACACTAAAAGCTACTATATATTAAAGCTAATACTCTTGGTTTAACATATATCATATAAGTAGAATTTGATAAAGCCACAGCAACCTATGCTGTTAGTGTTTGCATATATGGAATAATAAGGTTTCAGAATGGTATAGTCTATGAGAACTTTAGTTATAGTATAGTTGAAAATATAAAATTGCAGGGAATAGCCAGAGGCCAGGTATACAAGAAGGCTGTGATGGATACTTTAAAGCAGATTATTCACTAGTTAAGGCCATTATTCAGCTTTGTGTATGATCAAGATTATAAGGATTTTGTTCTTTCTTATTATTGACATACTATGGTGTTTGATCCAGCTCAGTGTTTTTATGTATCTCCCTAGAGCTTCATTGGCTGATATAGATAACAGATTATGGGCTGAAGCTGGAGGGTCCAAACATCTAGTTATATCCAGTATTACTTCTTTATAAGTGTTGTTTTTCTTTTCCTCTTTCATATTGTCCATCAATACTAGCTAGTCATCATCTCACTGTTTTTTTTTTTTTTTTTTTTTTTTTTTTTTTTTTTTTTTTTTTTAATTTTTTTTTTTTTTTTTTTTTTTTTTTTTTTTAGCTTGTATTAGGAAAAGGTTATGATTTGAAGTTACACCAAAGGTAGAGGACTATCAATAAATATATATAAAGCACATCATGTCTACAATGAAAAAAGTTCAATTATATTTTCATAAATCATGAAGTATAGATCATCATCTCAGAACAATACTCATTTTTTTAAAAAAATAAAGAGCAACTCTCTTTCCTCTCCTCCTCTGCATCAACTATGCTTAAATGGTAAATCTTACAAACTAGTACCTGTGATTGCAAAGGCAAGATATATGTCTTACAAAAGGCCAGATACCTGTATATATCAGATTGCTAGATGGGATGGAGATTATGTCTTCTATCATTTTTGTACTAGCAGACTAGACTTTATAGTTTGTTTATATATACAAAATGGTGAAGAATGTAGTAGTCTTTACCTGAACCTGTTGGAGTATATCCAAGGCAACATATGGGCTCCATTAATGTTAGATGTTGAGTTTGTTATTTCTAAAAATATGCAAGAGAATGAAATAGAAGATATTGCAAGCACACTGGTTAATGCACTAGTTGCATTTATAGCAATTTCACTAGAACATAGCTCTCAATGCATTGAAAGACATGATGTATATGTTGAGCAATCATGCAAGGAGGGAAAGGTATCATTCTATATTAAAGTTCTCAGGCTTGTATTTCTAAGGCTAGAGTGCAAAATGTAGTTTTTTGTATTCTACTTTAGCTCTTAGCTGTATGATATAGAATATGATAAAGCCTAAGACCTATGGCATACCAGATATATTTTTTCTTCAGACAAAAAACACTTTGTTTGAGAAAGGAACTGTTGCAGACATAGAATTGTATAATGGTATAGAAGATTATAATCTTTTTATTTTGCATCTGAAGCAAAAGGCTAGCAAACAGTAAAATTCAGGTAAATGGTACAAGTATATATTATGTGGAATAGACCAAGCAATATATAGTAGAGAATGGGCATTCCACTGTGCAGGCTCTGCAAAGCCAAATCGACCTGGTGAGCAGCCATACTTTTTGCAATCATATTTGGTCACTGACTGATGGACATTATGGTTTTACAAGTATCACTAGAAAACAACTTGTCTGTACCAGACAAGAGTTTTTGTCAAGAGTAGGCCCATACAGCAATACTAATTCTAGTAGATCCAAATTGTAAATCCATTGATATATCCTTTTCTATTAGCCTGGAGTTGTTTAGCTAGTAGTATAATAAAGACAACAGTGATGATAATGATGATAATGATGAAAAATAGAATTGGAAATTAGATATATTGCAGTATCCCTGGCCAGACCCTTAGAACTTCTATGTACAGCACATATTAGAAAATGATATATAGTATGTCATTGATGATAGTAAAAGCATACTATCCATTATAATAGTAATGGAGAGCAAACTGTGCCTGTTTGAGAAGTGTGATGAGAGATGGTACTATGTTAACAAGAAGGAGTAGTGTAATGAGGCAACAAGTGTAGAAGTTGAGAGGTAAAAGCATAATATAATATACTATATAGTGGATCTACAGATAAAGCATTAGTATACAGAGCTGGATAGGTGACTGTTGGTACTGCAGCATATGGAAATGAGTGGAGTTGAGCACAATGATGATAGAGTAGTCATAGACTATCTAGCAATACATATAAAATATGAAAAAGCAAAGTAAGACAATAACTAGGATGATTTTATTTGTATTTATACACTAGATAATCATTCAGTTAGATTGCTTTTCAAAGGACTCAAAGTGGTGCTAGACCCATGCTTCCCTCTTGTTAATACTTGTAGATGACCTATTCTACTTAGAAACATTTGTAAAAAGACAGTTGTTTTCTGCCCCATGCACAAAGACAAGAATCCATTTACATTTGTTAGCATTGATTCTAATAGCAGACATTTCTTATCATATTCAGCTTGTAGGGGGCTAGGCCTGGCTGTCCATAAAGCATTGTCTGACGAAGACAGAGGAGATAATTAGGACTTTATCTAAGATCAAATTCTTGGAAGCAATATTATATAGGTAATTAATATAGAGGGGTACCTTTGTATAAAAGATATTATTAAAGCCAATCCTAATGAGATAGATGATGTTAAGCCTCTTAACCCAACACTTAGACTAATAGTATACTGTTACATGTCACCGATAGAATCTAGGAAGACATCTGCAATAAAATGCTTGTTTGGTACTCCCGAAGGCATTATGCTACTTATGTATTTGCTAGGGAATGAGGATATGATTAATAGGCAGCCAACTGTACTTAACATCTCTCCACAAATTATACTAGCAGAGTCTGCTGCTCTCACACTTGATCTAATCTGTTATACACAACTATGCTCAGTGAACTATAAACAAGAAGAGTTTGAAGTATAACTATATGAGCAGGATTGACTTTCAATCTGTATAAATTCACTTGTAAAGCTGGCAGCATGCACAGATGAGCAAGGTTATAACATTATTGTTCTGGATAAGTTTACAACTAATGTACTTTCACTGACCAGCAAACTGATGCTTTTGTATGGTAGCCGAATAATATAGGTGTTAACAACACTAATGCAGAAAGTATATATAATTTTATTGCTGGATGCTAATGGTGATTTGAAAACTATACAGACAATGCTGCTGATTATCAACTAGAATGTATCACTTAATCAGATATCCAACCTCTCTATTACAGTCAACAAAGGTGGTGTTAGTAGTATATAAGGGAACCAGACATATATTTCAAGTAATCTGGAGGCAATACTTCACATGCTAAAAAAGTATATATAGAATAGTTTGAGGATATTTGTACTAACTAATAAGAAGCAATTTGCTAACTAGCTCTATGAGCTCTGTATAAGACATCTAGGGCTAGCTGAGGAAGATATCATATTGTTTACCTATAACATCTCTAAGGAGCTGATAGATGCCATGATTCACAAACCAGAACAGCAACTTGGCTACAAGCAGAACCACAACAATGACTGGGAGATAGATCCTTCATACATATAAACAAAGGTACTCATAGTATCCCCCAAAGTAGGCATTAGATTCTCAGTAGCAAAAGGGCTTTTTGATGAGACAGTTGGCTTTTTTTTCATCTGACCATTGATAGTAGCTGAAAATGTGTAATAACTGGTATATATTAGAGAAGTGGCATATAAATGGATATTCTGCTTCTATGAGACAAGGCTATACTTTGGCTCTGGTAACAAAACTAGCACTATATAAGCTCGCATTACTTACCAGATTGCAACTTATAGTACAATGCTTCAAGATGCCAAGCAGCACTGTGAGAATGTGACTAACTACAGTCTGTGTAAGTTTGCCATTACAAAGTTTCTTCTAGAGAAGACAGCTGAGTGGGATGGTGCTAGCATATTTGCTGATACTATCTATAAGGTAATAAATTTGCCACCAATAGATCTGTTCAGCTACATCTGCAACTAGGGTGGAGATGTTTAGGAATTCTCTCAATTGACTAAGGATGAGATATACACTGTACTGTATAAAGATGATGAGATTGATGAGGAGAATCTGCTGACTACACAGTGGCAGATGATAGAGCTCTAGAGCAGACAGAACAGATTGAATAGCATGTCACATCAGGAGTGGCATAAGCTGATAGTTGATGAAAAGAACCAACTCCAGCTAATACTAGTTGAAATGACACTCTTAGATCTGTATAAGGAGCTGCCTGTCCCTGCAGAGCTACTGGTTGACTTAGAGTGGAAGGCATTGTTTACAAAACATCTGGATAATATTTAGCATATACTGGAGATAATGGCATCTGGAGAAGATATACTGAAGAATCTCGATCTTGAGAATAAAGAGACTTCAATAGATGTGGCATTAGTTGCACCTAACGAGTGCAAATACTAGCAATACAAGTTATATAATGCATAAGCATAATTGTTCTTGCTGGGTATTAGATTGGATATTTATGATAAGCCAAATAGTAGTGTAATTCTTTTTGATTTATTTTATGAAAGAAGTGCGAACAGTAATACTAAATTCTGCTTTGACCTGGACCTGATCAACAAGACAAAAGTCAAAAAAGTCTTAGAACAACTAGAATTACTTGTAAAAGAAGGAGCAGAGCTTAATGCATAGTTTAAGAAAAAGGATTTATCTGCACTCTGTCACAAAGTTACTGCAAAGATGTTTGCTTATATAATTCGCAAGGGCTGCTATCAGCTTTTTGGAAAAAAATGTTAAGGTAAAAACTATTAATGGCAGTGTGTATATGATGGTTACAAATTTTAAGCATTTGATAATACTTGCCTGTGTGCATCACATCAAGCTCAGCTGTAAAGATACTATTTGCATAATATCTAATAACTTTACAGTGCTAGGTGAGTATAAAAATATATATATATTATCTGATCTTATTCCATCTATAATTGAACTTGAACAGATTTATAGAATAGAGGAGAAGGACTACATACAATGTAATATAACTTTAAAGTATATAATAAAATATCTTGTTGCTTTATTGATAGTACTATATTATTATATTTCTTGTTTATTGAGAGAACCATGACAAAAAGATATTAGTACTTATTGAGATTTTAATAACAGCATGACCCATCTCATCAGATATCATAGACTTTCTTTGATCATCATTATCTATTTCTCGGTATTTTTCAAAAAGTATATAAGGTGTACTATATTTGTGTACTATTTTTACAGCTAGTTCATATAACACTCTATACACAGTCATAAGTATTGAAGCAAAGCTGTTTTCAAGTGTAATGCTCCTTGATTTGCTGTTAAGCTTGCTGTATGAGTTGTAGGTAACTAAATGTGGTAGAGATAAGAGATGGTATCTGAGAGCTAGAAAGGTGTTGTAGTTAATATATTCATCAGAGATATCATGTAGTTGCATTGTGCTGTATTTGCTTATTATTTGAATATACAACTCAGTGAGATAGTTAATAGTATATTTGGTTAAGGTAGTATTCTTAACAAAAAATCTATCAACAACCTGTATAGTAACTATGGCAGTTGTGATAGCTTTTTTGTTAAAAGTCTGTATAGTCTTTGAATTATATTGTTCCACAATATAGATGATATAGGCAGCTCTAGAGAGTTTAAGTTATATCTTCTGCTCAATAAACCAATTTTCCTTATCTTTGATACTAGCTACCAAATCATCTATATACTTGTGCTCAATGATAGTCTAACACCAGCTCAGTACCATCATCATGGCATGCAATCTACACTGTATCACTAAGCTCAAGTTTGCAGACCTCTACACTCACTTTTTGTACTCTCAACTATATAATAAAATAGTCTCAATCACTTTGGCTCTTGATCTTATAGTTATCTAGAATAAGTATGATGTTAAATGTTCTAAGCTCGAAGATGATAGGTATAATTGTTGGAAACTCTAGTACTTCTTTACTCTTATTATTATCATCACTACTGCTGACTGATACAGGAGCCTGTTTCTTATTCTTGCATTTTATAGTTTTGGCATGTTTTGTACCATGTTGTTTTGCAGTAGTAGATATATCCTGTTGGTTATAGTTTGTAAACTATTTCTCAAGACAGGCTACTGTCTAGAGACCTACACCTTTCACTCCTATAGCTTTCAGCTGCTGCTATATATTTGCTAGAGATGTAAATACATCTGGATATGTTTTGATAGTATTGTATACTTTATACAGTGTATACTTTGTTTTTAACCTATTCTTTTCAGCTTTCTCTAAGTTAAAGAGAATGCATGCTAGATACTCTAGATTAGTATATACAGTTGCCTTTTAAATTGATGGCATAATGGAAATAGAAAGAGGAGTAACAGTCTAATTATAAAAGCTAGTATTAATTGTTTTATTTTCAATTAATCCAAAAGTATCCAACTTCTAAGTTTTCATTGGTTCAAAGAGATAATTTATATTTACTTATAAAAATAATAATATATTAAATAATAAATATATATCTAATCTTAAATAATAAAATTATCTAAAGCATTAACTATCATATACGTAAGAGAGATACTGAGGTATTGATGTTTTAGTAATATTACAAAGTAATCTTACTATCTGACAGGCAGGTTTCACATCAGCAACTTCAATGTATCCAACAAGATATTGTGATATTAAATATTTTCTGCAATACCCTTTAATAATGTCAGATGTTATTTGCAGCTTTTATGCTAGTATTTTCTGTATACTACTAGTGAATACATCCATCACTTCATCAATAGCATCAGATTTGGTGTAAAGAGTTTTAAATATTTTGTTATTGATGTTTTTTAGAGGTAGAGATAGTAGAGCAAAGACATTGCAACAGTTAATAGTTTTTTAAATAACCTCACTGTCTGATGAAGTGTATCTGGAGTCATTGAGAGATGGATCATATATCATAGCTGATGGTAGAGGTGTTTTATATAAGTTATCATTAAATATATAGAGATAATAATTAGTCAAAGGATCATACTCTATCATATCTATACTCAGAGGTAGGGTATTGTTGGTTAGATCCATATTAACATTTGTAAAGTTCCTTTAAGATGGGTAATAGACTTATATATCAGCAAATTAGAGAGTGACATTACTTGTAAATAAATAATATTAGAGATTTGATTTTAGTAAAGTCTATCTTTCTTCTTTTACTACTACTGAATTATACTTTCTCAAAATCTCAATGGTGTAATTGTTCACATAGAACAAAGTCTTTTGAAATCAGTGTTAGGTACTCTTCTTTACAAAAAATTAGAAGAATTGAATGGAGAGATTCAGGCAATAAGCCATGAAGTTAAAAATATTATTACATAGGAGCCTTGTGGTGATAAAAGTGTTATGGTAGTAGTTGATAAGTCTGAATTCTTCATCAGACATATCAAGTGGATAGAGCAGTATTTCTCAGGATGACACTTTATATACTTTGTATAAGACCTGCCAGATATTGAAAGTGAGCTTATTACTTTGCAGATGGTAGCAAACTGCTATATTACAGAGATACAAAATGCTGAACATACAGCAAATTTGATTATATAGTTTATAGTACATGGAAGTACAGAGATCCTACACCAGTCAGTTCACAAAGTCTGCAAGAGAAGAAATGCTATACAGATATAGCAGATTATTCTGCAGAAGATTTATATAGTATCTGCAGTCAAGGTAGAGGCTATTGCTAGTGTATATCCTTTGATGCAATATTTATTAGATACATATAATAGTCTAAAGCCTGGGTGAATAACTACTAGCTAATATTATCTGTAGTTAATGAAAACTTGACCCTGCACTGTCCAAGTACATTTTTGATACTTTTACTTAAAACAATCCAAAGTATTTAGTGAATAATGTAATATTACTAAGAAAATAATATTTGTATTTATTTCTTCCTTACAATATTGGGTTTATATGCAACCTGAATAAACTTAGATATGCCTGCCAGGATATATTACTAATTCAAAGTATTTGTTAACAAGCCATGTATACTTAATTTAATCTAATTTAATTATATAAGTGATACTGATGCTTATTTTTTTTCTAATACTCGATTCAATCAAAAAAGTGATTTCTATTGCTTGATTCAATCTATCAGTAATGCTGATACTTTTAATCAATGATAGCTTAGTCTGTATAGTTATGATATAGTTTACCTGTTAGAGAAATATATTAACATCTGAATATACTCTATGTTTGACAGATAATATACAATTTTATATTATCTCAATATTTCATTATTAGAACTTTTCAATCTAGATTATCTTACAGTATTAATTTCCCAATGCTTGATCCTCTCCACCCCACTGACATATATTTTAATTTGATAAATTAAAAAATATAGCATGCAGATATTGATATGCTATTTCCAATATTCTTTTATCTCTGTCATACACTTTGCCTCCATTATTACTTGGAGTATGCATGTTGCCTTGTGATTATATTGTGACAAATGTACCAAAAACCGGTCGTTCGTTTGTACCAAGTGAGAATGCTCAGAATTATGGACGCGATATCTCCCTTTGCGTATCCTTACTACAGCTTCGTGCTGTGCTCTTCAGGCTTTACTACGACTGATATTGAGATATTCCAAGACTCTGTGCAAACTGATTTATTTAGATAGAAATAAAAGGGAGTATTTATACAAAATTGATAGAACTGAATGGACAGAATAATAAAGACTTCGCTACAAGTATGACTCAATAACTGCGAATAATATTGCGTCAATAAAAATGAGATCGGTCGCCAAAAACTACGTTCGTCGCTGGTGGCGAGATCACTCGCTAAAAACGACACTAACCGAAAATAGAAGGGTACAGGATGTTACGGTAACTCCTAAATCAAGCGTAGTACAAAATTCGTAAAAATCAGCCAAGTTGAGGGTCGGTCGTCACATCTGGGGGCTCAACTGGGAATGTCTCGTCCTCAAGACTAGATAAGAGCGTAGTAATTTCATTTTCGATGGCCTGTCAGATTTGAGCAATCTCCGCATATGTAAGTTTAACAATGTCAATGGTTTTTCCATAGAACCTAGATAAAACCCATTCGTATCTGAGAAAGAGCGCGTAGGTCCTGTCGGCTATATCTTTTTCGAATTTTGACAATGTCATCTCCTGTTTCTGTAAACGGCGTCGAAGGTAGCAAGCATGCCCTTGATGGAACCTGATTGTAACGTCGGTGACTCGGCTTTGGTTACATAGCCATTCATGATACTGTCACGTTAGGATGAGGAGTTTTTCGGGGTCTTCCTCTTCGTCCAGGGGAACTAGGTCGATTGAGTCTGGTTGCCTTATCAGGGCCTCCTTGATTGCTTTCTCTACGTCCTTTCTGTGGTTGCGTCTGTTCGGCATGATAGATCTTGATTTTGCTTCGGTGGACAGGGGTGGGAAGAATAGAACCGTTGAGTCTTCTGAGCCAAATGGTGCTTTCTTTTATAGCTTGCATGTAGTATGGGCCTTCCCACTTTGGTTGTAATTTAGCCGACCACGATGATTCCACAATATTTCGGTATACGAGGACTTGATCTCCGATATGCAAGGGGGTTGCATTTGCTTTCTTGTTTTGGTTTGTCCGCTGTCTTTCCTGCGCCTTGTCAATGAATACAGATGCCTTCTTTCGGATTAATTGTAGCCTGCTGATATCCCGTGTGACGTAAGCCTACAAACGATCGTCATACGTTCCATTGTCCTTTTCAGGATGGTGGAATTCTCGGTTTGGCAGTCTCCCATACACAAGTTCAAAAGGGCTGAACTTTGTTGATGCTTGGCAAATGGTTCAGACCGCAAAAAGAGCGCTATCAAGATAATGGTCCCACGTTGCTTCTTGATCGATAATCTTTGCCAAGATATTCTTGACCGTCTGGTTGGTGCGTTCGGTTTGGCCATTTCCCTGTAGGTGGTACGATGTCATTCTGATATGCTTGATATGGTAAGTCCGCTCGAGTTCCCTAATTAATTCGTTCAGAAACTCCGTGCCTCAGTCGCTAGTCATTTCTTTTGGCACTCCATGTCAGCAGATAATGTCGGTGTGCAAGAACTTGGCTACTGTCTGTGCATCTGCATCTTCAACTGCTATTGCCTCCGGATATTTTGTAAAGAAGTCTACTGCTAAAATGATATATCTTTTTCCCGTTAATGTTACTGGCATGGGTCCCATGACGTCTATCCCGATGTGTGAAAATGGCTCGGCCTTGATGGTTGCAGAAGCGGCTCGGGGTATGTCTTTGGCTCTTGCTCGTTTTTGGCATGTGTCGCAGTTTCGTACGAAGCTGGTTACGTCGTTTTGCATTCCGGGCCACCATGCCGAATTCCTGAGTTGATATAAGGTATTGTCCTGGCCTACGTGTCCAGATAACGGATGATTATGTGCTAATGATAGAATGTTTGATACGTCCTTCTCCTGAATTACTGGAATAATACGTCCCTCCTTTTTTTCGATATAATAAATTGTCCTGAATTTCGTATTGTCTGCCGGTGGTTAATAAAATGTTCTTCGTCCAATCCTCCACATCTTCCCTAATTTCCCTCCTCATCAACCAAATCACCAGATCGTAGTACAGTGTTGCATTCATTGCTGCGCCCCGCCTTGGGCATCCAATAATGGCATTCTGCTAAGTGCGTCGGTGTTCTGATTTGTCTTTCCTTTCCTGAACTTTACCGTGAAATCGTACTCTTGAAGTGTCATGATCCACCATGCGTACATTCCACTTGGATCGGGTCTGTTGAACAACCATTTAAGTGCCGAATGGTCCGTGATGACTTCGAAGTGTCATCCGATAAGGTAATATCTGAACCACTTGACTGCCCATACGACCGCGAGACACTCCAATTTGGTTGATTCATAATTCTTCTCTGCACCGCGTGTTCCTCTACTTGCGTAACAAATTACTCGTTCTAAGCTTTTGGTATCGTCTTGTGAGAGGATTGCTCCTACTCCTATTGCACTTGCATTGGTGTAAAGCTTAAAAAGCTTCGTCCAGTTTGGTTTTGCCAGTACGGGTGCGGTTGCCAGAGCCTTCTTCAATGCATTGAGCGCTTCTTGCTCAAGTTCGTTTTGTTCTTCATCGATTTCCGCCCAGTTGTAGCTTTTTGTGAGGGTTGCGTACAGTGGTTCGGCTAAGCTTACGAAATTGCGTATGTACCGTCGGTAGTACGAGGCTAGTCCCAGAAAGGCGCGCATCTCTGTTCGGTTGGTAGGTTTCTTGAACTTGGTAATGGCTTCCACTTTGGCTGGATCAGTTCGGATTCCTTCTTTGTCGATGATGTGTCCAAGCATCGTAACTTTTTCTGCAGCGAATGTACACTTCTTTGGTTTCAAATAAAGGCCTTCAGTTCTCATTCGGTTGAATACCTCGCATAGTGCCTTAATGTGGTCTGGAAATGTTACCGTGAATATCGTAATATCGTCAATGTAAACCAATAACGTTTTTCCAACGAGGTCTCCAAATATTTTAGTCATCATTTTCTGAAAACTGGCTGGGGCATTCTTGAGTCCGAATGGCATTCGTAGATATTTCCAATGGCCTTGCGGTGTTACGAAGGAAGCGATCTCTTGCGATTCTTCATCAAGTCCCATTTGATAATATCCGCTAGTCATATCGAGAGTTGTGTAGAGGCTTGCACGAACTGGTATCTTTGAAAAGGTATCGTCGATTCTTGGTATCGGGAAGGCGTCTCCTTTAGTGATGTCATTCAGTTTCCTAAAGTCAGTACACATCCTTGGAGCAAAGGTTCCTGCTTCTAATCCTTTCTTGGGTGTGATGACGTTTGGAAATCCCCATGGGCTGTCCGTTTCAGCGGCCATTCCTCCCTTGACCATATCGTCGATTTCTTTTTGCTGCCATTCGATATATGCCGGTGGTGTTCGATACGGTGCGCATTTGATCAGAGGGTGCCCTTGGACGTTGATGTGGTGAAAATGCTTTGGCGGTTTCAGATTGATTTCTTCGAAGGTTGTTGCGAATATGTCAGAGTACTCGTTGATAAGCTCTTGCAACTCCTTCTTTTCTTTCTCTCCAAGCTGCTCTCCGAAAGTGTATGCCTTCTTATTCGCCATCTTGGGTGCGTGCTTGAGTTCTGTTATGATTTTCGCAATATTCATTCCAGTAGATCCAAACCCTTTGTCTCCTCTGGTCGTTTCTTCGAGATTGGTTACTTCTATAGCCTGGCCCGTCCAGATGGGTATGATTATCAACTGTGCAATTCGATCTCCTCCATAAAGTTTGGCTATGTTGAATCGATGTCGGTTGACAACTACAATCTTGATTTCACCTGTGTAATCTGCGTCGATAACTCCTGCATCAATCGTAATTCCGGCAACTGCTAGAGAACTCCTTGGTTTGATTTGACCGTAATGTCCTTGAGGTATTTTTGCGGCGATTCCTGTCCCAACTATACATGATTCTCCTGGTTGTAGTTCGATGTCTTTGACGGTAGACAAATCAAATCCTGCGGCTAGTTCACTTTTTCTCACCAAGGGCTTGGCTTTTTGGTTAGTTCGTACAATCTGCATCATGAAGAATTCTTTCTGTTCGTCCTCATCATCGCTTTCTATCATTTGCGGGCGAACTCCTCTTTCTAAGTCGACGGGTATTTCGTATCGTCATCCTTTCCATGTAATTCGCATTTTGCATGCGCCGAGGTCGATTACTGCTTGTACTTTCTTTAACCAGTTGTTCCCGATGACAAGGTCGTAGGATGTGGTGTCGACCACCATTGCTGATACCGGGATGATAAGTTTACCAAAGCGAATTGGTAATTCGTGCACCTTGCCGAGTGGTGTTGCAACATGTCCATCAGCTACTACGATTGTCATAGTTGTGGCTTCTTCGATTTGCCATCCGAGTCGGTCAAGCATCGTCTTGCTGATAATGCATCCTCCAGCGCCTGTATCGATAATGCAT
>RBNK01001818.1:0-13290 GCA_003990785.1 Endogone sp. FLAS-F59071 | reverse complement strand
GGGGTATTTATAAGAAATTACAAGGTGCTATACAGGCAGCTACCCAGGTTACTACTTGAATTTCTGATTGGCTCGGCTAAATATAAGGTACAAATTGATTGGTTAAGATATAATAAAATGATATATCAGGTTATAATGTAATTGGGTGACAAAATAATATATCAGATCGAAATACTATTTTAGGTTATAGTGTGATTGCGGATCTCAACAACGCTATAAGTCTCAACAACACTACAGGTCTCAACATTGTTGAGAGTCACATGACCTGTGATTTCACATGATTAAATTGTGTGTCGTCACAAAATGTTCCGTCACAATGGCAACAGATAAAATGATCGCTGATGCATTAACCAAGCCACTTGTGCGACCAAGACTTGAAATGTTGATTGCAAAAATGGGCTTACGTAACTAACTTTTTAAAATCTTTTATATTCTTTATCATGTCACTCTTATCACTCAAGTAGTATTTTACATATAGTTATTTGTAGTAAATGTACTTCATGGATGCCATTCATAATGTACAGTTAAACATTTTATTTTTATTCTTTTATTTTTTTATTTATTTTATTTATTTATTTTTATCGAGATATGTCAAGCAGGAGGAGTGTTGAAATTATTAGCTTATTATATCTCTCTCTCCCATCATTAACGATCGATCATACGTCACTCAATTGTGGCTTAGACAATCTTTGTTATATCGACCAATCATAAATTAGCATTAATAAATACACGCATATTGGCTTCATAAGCCAGTGCACTCTTTTACTCCAAAACACATATTCGAAGATCAAATTTCAACAAATTCAAGCCAAGAAAGAGAATCTTTTGACATCTAACAGATAATTGATTGCTGATACACATTCGAAGGGACTAATATTCCCTAGCACCTCTAAATATACACTTTAATATTTTCGCAGTTTTATTCCTCCACACACTCTATTTTCCACTTTGGTTTTACCTACAGTACAAATTTTAGCCCAGCTACTGGTTCCTGATTGAGCCCCCTATATCTTCCATACTTAGCCGATTCCAGAGTCTCATCCTTACATCATTCAATAAGTCCATTTCCTTGGGGATGGTAGGCAGTAGTCTTTATCTAGCAGATCCTAAAGTGTTGCATTAATATCTGCATAAATTCATTAATGAATTTAGTTCTTTAATCAGAGGTTATTTCATAGGGTATTCTATAGCAGCAGATAATATCTTTATAAATAAAGAGTATAATGTTAAGGACATCTGCAAGGGGCAAGGCTCTTGCTTTGGGGTACTTGGTCAGATAATCTACTGCTACTACGATATATCGATTTCCTCTAAGTGTTCTTAGTAGCAGTCCAACAATGTCTATTCCAATATGTTCAAAGGGTCCTCCAGATACAATCAGTTATAAGGTCTCGACTTCTTTTCCTCGGCACCTCTTCTGGCAAGTATCACATCTCCTGATATATTCTCTAATGTCTTCATATATGTTCTTCCAATAATATTTTTCTGATAATCATTGATATATATTATCTATGCCTATATATCCTGCAAGCTGATGATTATGAGAGACCTGAAATACTATCTGCCTTTTGTATTTAGGAACTACAAGTCATATCTGTCCTCTGTGTTACTGGTAAAGTATATTATTCTTAATAAAATAGTTGAGTACTGTTGTCCATATAAGCCATTGATCATTTTCATTCATTGTCCCAGTAAAGGTTAGGTTACTAAGGTAATTCAAATATCTATTATAGAGTTTAGTATCTATTAGATAGGTATATTCTTTTTAGTTCAGGGTGTCAATCTCAGATAAATTAGAGTAGGCATGAGAGGGTATCCACATTCTGATGATTCTGTCCTTTTCTATATTGCATCATAAAGTCATACTCCTGCAGTATAGCTAGCCATTATATATACATTCCTGTCAAATTTGATTTATTCCAAAGCCATTTGAGGGCTGAGTAGTCTGTTATCAGGGTAAACTGTTTTTCAATTAGGAAGTGGCAGAAGTGTTGTATGACCCAAATAACTGCTATACATTCCAGCTGGGTGGCTCCATAGGAAGGTTCTGCTCTATGAGTAGCTTGTCCTGCATAAGCAATCACATGCTCTCCATCTTTGTCATCTTGTACCAAAATTGCTCTGAGTCTGAATGATAATACATCTGTATATAGCTTGAACACTTTTGTGAGATCTGGTCTTGCCATTACTAGTGCATGGGTAAGTGCTTCCTTGATTAGGTTAAAGGTGGTTTGTGTAGCTGACATCCATTCCCATACTCTTCCTTTTCTTTACAACATATGTAGGGATACAGCAATTTCAGAGTAACCAGGGATAAATCTTTTATAGAACTGAACCAGTCCTAAGAATCCTCATAAGGTCATCTTATCTTATAGGGTTGGGAAGGCCTTAACAATTTCAGTTTTCGTCGAGTCTGGGCAGATTTCTCCTCTATCAATTATAAATCTAAGGTATTTAATTTTCTTCTGTCTGAAGTAGTATTTTGTTGGCTTGATCCTTAGTCCATGTTTTCTGAGTTGTTTAAATACTTCCTTCAGGATCATCATGTGTTCTGCAAAGTTCTTAATATAAATGTTGATATTATCGATATATACAATTACTCTATATCCAATCAGATCATAGAAGATCTCATTCATTATAGCCTAAAAGGTGGCAGATGTATTGCAGAGTCTGAAGGACATTCTTGTGAATTTGTACTGTCTAAAAGGTATAACAAATGCTGATTTCTCCTGTGCTTTGGGTATTATTCTAATCTGATTATATCCTGCCCATAGGTCCAGAGTTGAGTAGATTTGTACCTTCTTCAACATGTTTTGTAAGTTTTCTAAGTGCGAGATTGGATATGTATGCTTTTTAGTAACTGAGTTCAATTTGCAGTAATTGATAACCATTCTCTATCCATCTTTCTTCAGTACTATGCTGATAGGTGATACTCAAGGGCTTTTCGATTATATAATCACTCCTGACTCCAATAGCTCTTGAACATGCTTTCATACAAAGTCATAATAGTTGGCTGATAATCTATAGGGTGCTTGTTTGATTAGTTTAGCATCTCCTGTATCAATATGGTGAGTAAAGAAGACTTGGTTTGGTAGATCCTTGAAACTGATTGTGATGATATCTTCATACTCCTTCAGCAGGTCTTATAACTGCTTCTTCTGATTTGGTAACAGATTTTTATTGAGGAAGTAGATGTGCTTCTTGATATTTTCCTGGTTATCTAGTCTTTCTATTATTACATTTACTTGTCCAGTTAATCCAAATCCTTTCTTTTCACATTGTATTTCTTCTAAGTTTTCTACTTCTTTCAAAGGTTACTGTTCACATTTGATAATTACCATTTGAGCAATTCAATCTCCTTGGTATACTTTGAATTGGCTGTGGTTGTGGTTAACTAGTCTAACCTCAATTTCTCCTCTGTAGTCTTCATCTATTAATCTAGAGAAGGCTCCTATTCCAGAGTTGCGGTAAAGTCCACTTCTTGCCCATATTTGTGCACATTATCCTGGTGGTAGGGTGATAGTAATTCTAGTTTTTATAAAGGCTGATGATTTTGGTTCTAGAGTGCAGTCTTCATCTACATATAGATTGTAACCTGTAGCTTCTTTAGTTTTTCTCTTTAGTATAATTGCACTTCTTGTCAGTTTCTTGACTTGAGTTATTGTTTCCTTTTCTTCAACTATAAATACTTCTTCAAAGGTGGGGACATTCAGTTCTTTCCATTGTTCATAAGTTGTATCTTGAGGTAGGTTCTACTATAAGTCCTTCTACCACTAATAGTGTATGCTGATACATTTATTGGGGTGAATTATTTCCTCTAGTGCAATAATTTCTTCTTTTGAGTCTGAATCACTTTCTTCAATTAGAGTAGGTCTATTATCTTCATCATTCTCTTGAAATAAGGCTCTAACTTCAATGGGTATTTGAGTAGTATAAACTTCATTGCTCTATTCATCAGATACTTCCTTGTCTTTGTTTTCTTCAAGTACTATCTGTTCTTGTTCTTAGTTATAGCATTCTTTCTAAGTTCTATAGTAGTTGATATTATATGGTTCATCTGGATATCTGACCCAGTTTTCGCATTCCCAAAGATTATAGAGGTTAACTTCATCCCAGTAGCATCCTTGTAGATAGATGTTGCAATTTCCCCAAAGTTGTCCTTTGCCAATATGTCTAATATTTGCCTAAAAACAATCCCATACTTCTCTAGTATTATCTGCAAATGGGTAAGGGTTCCTTCCATTATACAGTCCATGTGTAAGAGTAATATTATTATCATTACTATACTGCAGCACTACTTAGAATATTCTAGTTACTTAAATCTGAAAGAAGAAATCAATACTTCCTTATCAGGATCAGATATAGGCACCACCGACATCATAGGTACTACCGATATCATAGGCACCACCAACATTGTAGGTACTGCTGACATTATAGGCACTACCAACATCAATACTATTCAAGATTTATAGTTAGTTTATATTATCAACCTTAGCTTTTCAATTTTGTATAAATATCTCTCAATTCTTTATTCAATAAATCAGTCAGTCAATCAGTTCTTCAATCCTCAAATTCCCTTAATAATTCCTTATACAAACACATCAACCTTATACAACCCTCTACAAGAAGCCGAAACCTCAAGAGTTTTGCATAATGCAGATAGTTGCAGACTCATTAAATTGAAGTTCTGCACTATTCTTGCAACTCCTTTTTAAAATGAGTTCAATAGCAGTGTACACTCAAGATCTCTTTGAGAGCTAAAGATCTCACCCCCCTTCTACATATATCAAGAGCACTAAAAGACTATAAGTCTGAAAATCCTAATTAATATTCTTGTAAAGAAACAAAGTACTTTTGATATCTTAGAAACCTTGCGATGTACTCGGAGATTTCTAAGTCTAATGCGGATTAGTATCATCAGATGCTTCCTTACAGGCAGTTTAGAAGAAACCCCCTTACAACTTGGTAGCAGTGGTAACAAAAAACTATTATAATAATCAGAAATATACTACTAATATTTTTACAAAGACCTAGAATTACTAATTCCTTTTAGACATGACCGATATACTCGGAGTGCTACTAAAAACACTACACATATCTCACTTCCAATAGCTAGAGAGGCTATATACAGTATGGAACCCTTCAAGTAGACACAATATCAGCAACTGCTATGAAGCACTGATTCAACAACAGTAGCTCATTTACAAGGTGAAACATACCTTGAACTCTACAACAAACTTCTAGAAGAATTCGAAAACCCTCTTAGAACTAAAGCCTACTTTGAAGCATTTTAAGATTTCCTCTATGAAAACATCAAAGGAGATCATGACATTGTTTCCATCACACGAGCTGAACACCAATTCACCAACCTCACAACTACTATATAAGGATATAATAATTGCTAAGTTATCAAAGAGTAGATTACCAACTCGCTATTTGATTACTCAATACACTGAGGCATTATTTACTATTGAATTGCAAATAGATTATTCAAGAAATTAGTAGTAGAAGACCTCACATGATTTACCGAAACAACACTATTAGGACCAACTATACCCATCACACCATTATCTATTAAGGAACCTATTGACCTTACATTATCTATATTCCAACATACACCTGGACCAAACAGACTAACATTTAGAGAAGTAACTAACATAAGTGACTTACATGAACCTGACACAACTATCTATCATGATACCGACACTACATTTATTGAAGATGCAGATACAATCATTTGAAGAATTACACTTGAAGCTGACATACTTGAAGAATCAGAAGACCTCAACTCAGAAGACAAAATATTTAATCATAAAGTAAGAGAATACATCCAACAAACTGACAGAGGAGAAAACGAACTTCCTATATCACTATTATTCATACCAACCACATTCACCGATATAATAGCCAACACCACAATTGCCACATTAACTGCACAAGTAGCAGCCTTAACTGTACTTGTAGGACAAGTAGTACAACTCAGCCAAACAACTAAAGCAGTCAACCTACAACCCTTTGATGGAGAAGCTAAAGAAGTCAATACATTTATATCAGCCATTGAAGCCAATTACAATACCAACAGCTAGAATGATGATCAAGTACCAGACGATAGACTTACTAATAATGTCAATCACACACCTAAACAAGTATATACCAAGTCATATGCACAGGTCAATAAAATTGCTGGATTTCTCAGAAAATCAGCAGCAATCTGGTGGCAAAATCTGCTTAGAAAACCTTTGACCTGGCAAGATACAACTTGGTAGCCATGGGTTATGAAACACCATCAACATCTTATAACTTGAACTACCTAGAAAACTGTTGAAATAGCAAGATACAACTTTGGTAACAGCAACAACACTTAATACAATGAACATTCAGCATCATTACAATTGCAACATAATCAACATTTGAGGAACATATACTACAAACATTTTATTCAGGTCTAAATTCTTTTAGAATACTTGTAATATACTTAGAGTAACACCAAACATCTATACAAATCAGCAAGAAGACTACAATATCAAGGAGGAATGGAGATGATCACAATAATGAGAGGCGTAGATGGACTTCAAAAGTAGGCAAACTTTGTGAATGGACTTTATAAAGACATGTCAATACAAGCAACCTTGAGAAGACAATATGAATCATTTATTGGAGACATAGATTACTGAATCAGTATTGATAGAAATACTCTGGAGCATCAAGTACTAGCCGATATAACAACAATAGCCAAGATAGAAATTGATGAATAATCACTGATAAAACAAATTACCAGCAATTGAAACAACAGTTACAAATACTTAGACAATCACCCACAAAGACACTTTGACAATTACTACATCAAAACCAAACAGAATCAACACTATACAAGGAAAACAACTTGTAGAATACTAAACAACTTTCTTATAAAAATAGTATGGATACTATTTCCTCAAGAGGAGAAGAGTTGTAAAAGTGATATTATTATCATTACTGTGCCGCAGCACTACTTAAAACATTCTAGTTACTTAAATCTGAAAGAAGAAATCAATACTTCCTTATCAGGATCAGATGTAGGCACTGCTGATATCATAGGCACTGCTAACATCATAGGCACCACCAACATTATAGGTACTGCTGACATTGTAGGCACCACCGACATCAATACTATTCAAGATTTATAGTTAGTTTATATTATCAACCTTAGCTTTTCAATTTTGTATAAATATCCCTCAATTCTTTATTCAATAAATCAGTCAGTCAATCAGTTCTTCAATCCTCAAATTCCCTTAATAATTCCTTATACAAACACATTAACCTTATACAACCCTCTACAAGAAGCCGAAATCTCAAGAGTTTTGCATAATGCAGATAGTTGCAGACTCATTAAATTGAAGTTCTGCACTATTCTCACAACTCCTTTTTAAAATAAGTTCAATAGCAGTGCATACTCAAGATCCCTTTGAGAGCTAAAGATCTCACCTCCCTTCTACATACATCAAGACTATAAGTCTGAAAATCCTAATTAATATTCTTGTAAAGAAACAAAGTACTTTCAATACCTTAGAAACCTTGTGATATACTCGGAGATTTCTAAGTCTAACATGGATTAGTATTATCAGACGCTTCCTTATAGATGGTTTAGAAGAAACCCCCTTATACCATAATTCATTGAGGGTGGAGTCCTTTAGTGGGTCTGTAACAGTCTTGGTTTCTTGATCCTTTTCTCAGTTGGCAGATGTATCTCTAAGGTATCCTGGTAAGGTATCAACTTCATATCACTATAAGTGTACATCATCTCAGCACAATAGATACATTGCTCACAGAATGGGCATCTAGTATTTCTTATATTATATTCAATCAACTGGTTCTTCTCCAAAGGCATTAGATGGCAGTATTCACTATAGATTACTACATTAGCTTCTTCTTCTTCTATCACATTGAGGTATGCTAGTCCAGGGGTTATCTCTTCATCTATATCACTTTCATCTTCTGGTCTCTAAGTGAGTTTCAGTACTACTCCCTTTTGAATATCTAGAGGTATGCTGAACTTTCTTCCATGGTTGATAAAGATTAACCTTTATACATCCAGATCAATTCTGGCTTTTGCTTTCTTCATCTAGCTTTTGTTCAAGATAGCATTGTAGGATTGTGCATCAGTGATGACCATTCTGACGGGTATGATTTCTGTTCCAAACTAGACTGGTACTTCTCAGAGTACTCCCAAAGATATACTGCTTTTTCTACTTGCGACAACCAAGGTGGAGGTAGTGGGTTCATTAATATCTCATTCTAGATGGTCTAGGAAATGCTTGGCAATAATACTGACTCCTGCTTCTGTATCAATAATGACTAAGCATGCTAATCCTCCAATGTTGCATTATACATAGGCAGATAAGGTATAGATTTGCTCCTCTTGTTCTTCAGCAGTGTTAACTTCCTTGAATCAGATGGTTAGTTTGGTTTCAGTAATCTGCATCTTTACCTTCTGCTTCATTGATGGTACAATCTGGAAGAGTTATTTAAAGATAATGTTGGCCTTTTGACTGGCAATATCTTGCCATGGGTCATATTCAAATTCTCTAACCCTCCTAGGCTTCTTTTCCTTATTTTTTTCCTGATCAGTTATTTCTTCATCTCCAGTAGTTGAGATAATCATCTTGCTAGGTTGCATTATCTGTTTGAAAGCTTTATCTCATTGATCCTTATTCAGCTATTGTCTTTGTATTGGCTTCTTAGGTTTCTTGATGATAACTTCAGGTTCCTGGGTCAGTTTCTTCCTCAGGTAGGGAGTCTTCCTAGTGGTAGTGTGGCTGACTGTTTTGACAGGGTAGACTTCTAGGTATTCTTCACTAAATTCTTCATCTTCTTCTTCGATTTCTTGCACTATGTTGGTATGGTCGGCCTTCTTTTCCTCCTCTCTTTCCTATCCTTCTTTCTAGCTCCTAGTTCAGCAATCCTTGGCAAAGTGACCACATCTTCCACAGAGGAAACAATTCATCTCAGTCTTGTTGCATTCTTTGGTGACAAAGGTTCCTCTTAGTTGCTTATTCTGGCAAATCACTTTAGCTTCAAGATCAGCTATGTATGCTGTCATTTCAGAGAACATCTTGGTAATCTTTTCCATTTTATTTTCATATATTGTCTTTTCTGTTTTTACTATAACTGTTGGTTTAATAGTATCCTCCTTAGGTGGTTTGGCTGTTGCAGATACCATTTGAACTATGGGTATTCCAGTGCTGAATTTTCTATGTAAATCTTGTAGTAACTTATCATATAGAGATGCCGAATATCCTGCTTCAGTATCCCAAAAGGCCTGTATCATTCTGACTTTCTTGTCTATTCTGTGGGGACTAAACCTTTTGATATAGCATTAGAGATCTGTAGGTAAGCCATTCATAAACACTATTTCTCACACAACTGGGCTGGTTTCTCTACAGAGTTACATGTACTGGTCAATGGTAGTAACCCAATCTTCTAAGTACTGATTGATTGACATCTTTATATTGAATAGTTGTTCTTTAATCAATTCTCGCTTCTGTTCGGTAAAATATTTCTCTTCTAACTAGGCTCTCATAGTATCCCAATGAGTGGTGGCTATTGCTGCAGGTGTGGCTTCATTTCCAGCTGCTGCAGTGGCTGCAAGGAGTAATCCTCCTAGTCCAGTGGCTGCTGCATCTGTTAGGGCCATGTGGTATATTTCTCTCGCAGGTCCTCTAAGTTGAGCGGCCAGGATAGGAATCCATCGAGTGCTGGCCATTTCTTTAGCTACAAAGTAGCTCTCTAAATCATCCAGAAATTCTCAAACATATTCCTTAGTATATCTGTAAAAGATAGGTAGTTTGTTTATTATATTTTCTTCATTCTCTTGAGGTCTTCTCCTAGGTAGTTGTCATAATACGGGTAGTGGCAGTGATAGTACTATTCTTGCTTTTGTCTTCTACTATAGGTGTTGACAAGTTTGGTTACACAATATAGGTAATAAATTGGTTGAGGTGTCGAGTAATTTTCTGCCAGTTGGTACCAATTGTGATAGACTAAAATATTCTAACAGCAAAATATTTACTGTAGCATATCTTAGGGGTCTTAGCAAGTTATGTGGTAGTAGCTTTAAAGGGTAGGGGTGACTAGCAGAAAAGTGTATTAAATAGTGAATGTAATGTAATAAGCTTTGTCGCAAATAAACTTCTCTCTCTCTTTAACTATTGCTTAGTTCCAGACTAAGGCTTCTTCTGCAAAGTCTATTTAGACTTTGCAGGATTATCTCTTGGGTTGTTTGTAAGAAGCTTTTTTAGCTTGTTGCAGTCCAAATTTTATTGATAATTGTGAGTGGGGTATTTATAAGAAATTACAAGATGCTATACAGACAGCTACCCAGGTTAGTACTCAAATTTCTAATTAGCTCAGCTAAATATAAGATATAAATTGATTGGCTAGAATATAATAGAATGATATATCAGATTATAATATAATTGGATGGCAAAATAATATATCTGATTGAAATACTATTTTAGATTATAATATGATTGCAAATCTCAATAATATTATAAATCTCAATGTTATTATAGGTTACATAATTGTGATCTCATATGATCAAATTATATGTTATCACAAAATGTTCCATCACAATAGTTATTCCAACATATTATGTGAAGAACATTTTATTAGTAGTATATGATTATCACTTATTAGAATACTAAGGAACTAAATGCACCTATCAGTAAAAAGCAAAAATTTACTAATAGCTCCAAATGTGAAAAATATACAACATTATATCAGAATATATAACATTTACCAGAAACAGAAGACAAATAAAAATTTTATATCTCAGCAGCTAAGTACTACCCCAAGTACCCCCTTTTAACATATCAGAATCAACATAATTAGACCCTTACTGAGAACTCTTATTAAAAAGAAATATATTGTCATTATAATAGATTGGCTTACCAAATGGCCTAAAGCAGAATCTTTAGAGATATCAGATATATATATAATATCTGAATTTATTCATCTGCCAACATAGAATACTGCAACAAATCACATCAGACTAAGGATCAGAATTTTGCAATAACTTAGTCAAGGAACTTAATCAAATATACCAAATTCAGCATATTAGAACAACTACTTACTACCTTCAAAGAATTGAACTTACTAAGTGAATGAACCAGACTATTAAGAATACTCTTTTGAAAATGACTACAATATACAAATATTAGGATTTTTGGTTACCATCTGCACTATTTGCAATCTGATATATACTGTAAAAGACTAGAACCTTTAGCTCTTTTGAACTAGTCTATAGGAGATTGCCAAATAGAGAAATACCTATTGCCAATATGTAAGAATCTTACAAAGAGCAAATTTGAAGTTTAATAATACATGATATAGAATAACTAAAATGAATCAAGAGCAAGGCATAGAAGTTTATTCAAAGAGTATAAGATTAATAGAAGTACAAGAACCCTCTAGTTGAAGTCTTAAGCATTAGAGATAAAATTCTAATCTACTAGAATACAGTAGAATCAAACTGATCAGCAAAGCTCAAACCAAAATGAGAAAGACCTTACTATATTCAAGATATAAAAGAAACATCAATCTGGATCTAGAACCTAAATGGAACAATTCAGCTTACTCCAATTCACTACTAGAAAGTTAAATAATATTATTAATAAAATAATTTATTTGCCATTAGAAGATGTTGCTTATAAATAGAGGAGTAATGAGAGGAGATATATATTTTAATCTTAGTAACCACTATCAAGATAATGCTATCTATCAGGAATTCTACTAATGAGAGATTAGGACCCTATATCAGAGAGAATACTATAAGAAGAATCTGATCACTTCCTCTAGACATATCCAACATAACCAATATGATTTGGCAAGCACTTCTATATCAAGATATAGAACCATTGGCCCCTATTGAGGTTGATTATATAGAAGACCTCTTAGATATGGTAGATATTATATATAACAATATGGAGCACTTTACAAGAGTATAGAATATATTCTATTTCAAGTCCTACTATTAGTTAGGATATGTATTAGATATAACTATAAATGCCCTAGAACTATTAGACCTTAGTCTTAATAAGAATGAAAGAAAACTCAGATCAAGAACATATCAAGTCTTCAAGTACTAGCTAACTGTAGTACTATATTTAGGAAAACTAAGCTTCAAGCACTAGAGCCAAATGAAGACCAGCTAGTGCCTAGATGTCCTTAATACCCTTTTGGAGGATTTTGACCTAGAACTAGCAATTTAGGACCAAAACAAGGAACTTTTATCCCCCAAGGATGATACTGCCACTCAGAACAATGATGATAAAGAATCTATACCCAATAAAGCCTTTGTTCTTGATAATATTAAGATGTTCGAACCTAACAAACTTAATGACTAGGAAAATATAGATCTTGACTTTGATGTTATAGTCCCCAATGATCTTATAAACTTAAAGTTTAAACCCCTTATAACTCTCAACTTTGAGACTCCCAGAGAATCTGAAGTCCTTAAGAACCCTAAGACTAATGCCCTAGTAAACTTATGAGTTATCCCCCAAGCTTCTGATGATCTACCCCTAACCTCTAAAAATAATATAGCTACTTCTGAAATCTTTGAAATCCTCAAAGACATTACTATACTACAAATAATTTATACTGCATCTATATCCTCTAACCTTTATAGGATCATTCCTATAGTTACTATACTATAGGAAGTTACTGACTTCTCTGCTATCACTGACCTCTCTGCTGTCACTAACCTCCTTACTATTACTGACCTCCTTGCTATCAATAACCTCTCTGAAATCAGCAATTTTACTCCAATTTTGGAAATCATATTTGTTTACAAAGACTTTGATCTACAATTTCTGATATACTATTATATTCAGTATTATCCTTCAAGTTTTATATAAATATCCTCTTTATTTTTATTTAATAAATCTTTACTTGAGCTTGAGCTTAAATACAAAGTTTAAGATCTGAATAAAACCAGTGAAGAAAGTATTTACTTAGTGATTTTCAAGCTAAGAGATATTGAGATATATTGCTTTTGGACATTGATAGATTAACTTGATTGTTGAAATACATCTAAGAACTTACTATCCTTTATGCCTCATAAGATATATAACCCTTTGAATTTTAAGTATTATTTCTTTACATCTTATCTTATATACTCTTTAATCCCCTATATATATAGAACTTAGCCTAGCTACTAGTTCTCAATTGAGCTCTTTAATCTTCCATATTTTGCCAATCCCAGAGTCTCATCCTCACAGTCTACTAAAATAACAGATTTCTTTTCAAAAA
>RBNK01001817.1:0-13294 GCA_003990785.1 Endogone sp. FLAS-F59071 | reverse complement strand
ACAATCTAAATACTTTCTTATTTTATTTAATAAATTTTAGTTCTAATGAGGTTAATATAAAAGATTCTTAATAATAAATTTTAGCAAAATTAAATTATAGTAATATGTAGTATACTAATAGTAAAGATATATAATAGGAAGAATTTTCAAAGTAAGTTAGCTATTAATAAAAAAATAAAAAAAGAAGCTATAAGTTAGGAATTTAAAACTAAGTAATACTTTTTTTTTGAAAAAAAGTTTAATATTTAGTATATAATAATAATGATATATTAAATAGTGCTATTATTTATTTATTTATTAAAGTAATTATGTATTCCAATAAAATTTGAAATTTATTTCTAAATTAAGCTGTTTGTAAATAAATAAAGTTTTAAATATAAAATAAGCTATTATTAAATTGTTCTATGAATTCAATTACTCTCTTAAAGTAGTATAGTATAAAATGAGATTCATTGATTGAATTCATTAATTGTTAATTTAAATTACTTTTTTTTTTTACTTGCATTGTTCTCCAATTAGCCCTCTTTTATCAACAAACTCAATATTGTTATATTCATTAGTTTACTATAACAAGCTGGTATCTCTGGAACATTAAATAGATGAGTTCTACCGTCGCATTATAAGTCATACAACACGATTGACTGGTCTGTGTTCTACAAAACTCGGCCATCGCAAACTGGCAAACTGGTTTAGATATTGCCAGGTGCTGCGTTCGCGCGACTGCATTGTCCATCGCTTTGTAAATATAGCTTTTATAATCTGATGTAATGAACTTTACCATGAGAAAGCTTTTAACATACGTTTGGACAGGTCCAAGCGACTTTTTTTTTAGGAGGGCTTTCTTTTTTTTTTCTTTTTTTTTTTTGCTTGGTATTTGGTCAGATCTGCAGGACGTAAAAAGATATAAATATTTAATTAAATAAAGATTGCATCGCTCGATGCAATTGATTTGGACCCTTGCTTCTATCTTAAAAACTAACACTAGTAGAATTATTCAAAGCAGACAATCCTGTGAAACAAGACAGAAGGAATTCTGAGCCTTCGCCTTTTTGGAGCTGCGTTCCCACTGTCTCATGATCCGACTTTTGCGCACTTCGTCAGCTGAATGTTACTCATAAGGACCTATGGGGCAGTGGGCAGTAATATTTACTCCCCCCTTTTTTAGGAACGGACGCAGGCCGCATTCCCTCAAAAGGAAAATGATCGCTCAAAATTTTTGTATAATAGGATATTCAGCTGGGCGCACCTATACTATAAATATTGTTAATGTTTTTTTAGAAACAAAAAATTAAAAAATACTACTAAATCGGAGGTTTTTTTTTTTTTTTTTTTTTTTTAAAAAAAAAAGAAGTTATTACTTATAATATTAAAATTTTGTTCTCTTATTAAGATAAATTATATTATTATTTCTTTTTAGTTTTTAAATTTGTTTTAATAAGTAGTTTTATAATCTTTTGTAGACTTAAAGAAAATACTAAATATTCTCTTATTATAAAATATATTAAAGTTTATTATTTTATTTTACTATCTTATTATTTTAATATATTTTAACATGTTTATTTAATTAATAGACAATGAGGTAGGCCAATTCTCTTTAAGTTTTATCAAGTGATACTCTTTGTATATAGGTAGCAAGAAGGGCTTGTACAAATGCCTGTATGAATAACAAGCGTACCTCTTTCCAATTTCTCTTTTAACGTAAAGTACTCTTCTTTTTCTTCCTTTCCTTCTGTAGTGTGACACGGGTCTACTAATCGCGCGTCATAGTAAACCTAATTGAGGAAACTATACTGACGAATTGCCATACAAGCCTATTTCTTTGGGATAAACATCTAGTTAGACCCAATAGTTGATTTACAGCTGAACCAATGAATCACCGTGCGGGCTAATAGAGGTTGTCAAATTCCTGAAAATTTCTTGAAATTAATTGTAATTGCTTTGGCGAACGCACATGTAGGAATGCATTTACACTATCCAGAAGAAGATGTTTATTGACTCCTGATCTTGGAGTTTGATTTAGTGAAAAGTTCTCAATGCCATTAATTTGGAAATGTCAGCAATAGTATATAAAGAGATCGGGAGTCCTAATATGCCAAGAAGTCCTAACAAATGGTTCAATTACTGAGATACTCCATATCGGGTGCTTATTGCATATATTGTCATATCAAGAGAGATTTCGCCGTGAGCTACCCAAATCAGAACTCTCACTCACTAGTTCTTTCTATCATAACGAAGAATAATTGTGGGTTTCAAGACAGATCCATTTATAACATTGAAATTATTTAAGCTGTAAGCTGAAAAAAGCGATGAAGGACTACACGTTAATCGGGAACGAATATAGTAGTGCTTTCAGATGGTTGGATATGAATGTGGATATTTTACTTTTTGAAAGGTTCCTCTCATGAACTAACCTAACCTGAATTAGGAAATTTCTAGAGCGCTTATATCTTTTTTTACCATATATCAATTGTCAACATTTGTAACCAGGATTTAGTCTCAGTGTTGATGATTACACAACATTTTCGAAACATATTCCGAAAATCCAAGTCAGGATAGAGATGTGTGGGAAAGAAGAAATCTGTCAATATCGATCGAGATTATCATGTTAAAAGTCGATTGATCTTTTTTTGCCGAGATTTTGGAGTTGCCACCCTCTTGCCATCCACCTTACCATCTGTAAATTTGAAGAGAATTTATAAGCATTCTCAGTGTATCACACCCATGCAGGTGTGACGGCCCTTTATAGACGAAACTGGAATCAAGGCTTTTTGAGATGAAGACGACCACGATTTAAATAAAAAATCCGTTTTTGCTCAACAACTCAAATATTTAGAAAAGCATTTGAAACCAAAAGTTCCGTTGATAAACGATTTGATAATGCTAACATCCATAAAATTAGGTACATGCAAATAGGAAAGTGTCATATTGAAAAGTTCTTTGTTCCTCGTCATTGTTCTTATACAAAAACAAAAAACAAAAGCCACCGCCATCCCAAGTACGTCATTTTTTTTTTTTTTTAAAGTATCAACACTTTGACTGACATATGCCCAGTCAACAGTCAACCACGACTTAGTTTTACCGTAGTTTCTTTGGAAAGCTGGATTGTTTTATTGGGTAATATTAATTAATTTCCTGTTACTAGTAGAAATCAGGTGCCTTTTGCGAAATGTGTTGTGTGATACATGTCAATGCTTGGATGACTATGAAAAGTAATACAAACATTGTACGAGAGAATTATCAGTCAGAGGATTGACACGGAATAGCAAATTCCGGTTAACAACCCTGCCATTCTTGCAATCACCAGAATTTCGTCGTTCATGATCGCATGAGTTGTAGATGAAAATGTAGAACAATAGAGAAAACCGCATGTTATTAATAAGAAGGGGGTAAATCGCGATCGCATGATTTCATACCATGCGCCCGTATAATTATTTGCCAATCGATGAATGATGAGAAAGCCTGCAGGCGTCGGAACCGCCAGTCAAGGAGATGCGGGATATCTAGACAGTCGATTTACGGATAATATCGGAATGGGATCTTTCAATTTCCCAGCTTGGTCAGACACGATCCCGTGTTCTAAGAAGTAGTTGTGCTTGCAGCATCACTCATTGTGATTTTGCCTTTTAAAAGACATCGCTCCGTATAAATCTACATTATGCAAAAAAAAAAAAAAAAAAAAAAAAAAAAAACCTAATCGGTGGGACTGTTTACAGCCATTTGTAATCTGCCTCCCGATTGGGAAGGATTTCCACACTGCAGATAGATCGAAAGCCTTATTTCTATTGCAGCTTGCGAGTAGTTTTATTGAAGAATAGAAGCGAAGAATAGAAGCATCATCCACTTACGAAAATGGTTAATAAGACCAATATTCAAACATTTCAATTCAGCCAGAATTGATTTACATATTGACCCTCTGATGACTGAAGGCGACAGAATAACACGAGCTCAACTGTTTCGGCGCTTTATCCTTTGGTCCTACTGATATAGTTGTGCGATCGCCAAATTTAAATACTCATTCGAGAATGTTTGGCTCCGGTTCATTTTGTGATAAATACAATATTCATCGCTTCGCGCCGGTGATCTTGCCTATTGTTCGATTAACAGGACAACCTTCATTCTGGAGAACAATGGAATTTCTACTGGTGCTACCAAGGCTTAGGTGACGCTTTCAATTAAAATTGCTTAGCCACATATTTATAATCGTCGAGGATCTGTTTATATCGATAAATTTAGTAACCTACCGATAGGATTCAACAACAATAAATAATATTTCTCATTCCAAAGCAATCATAATGCATAATGAAGCTGCTTTGTGCGTTACTGCGGTGTTCTCTGTGCGAACGATGTGGTCATAATGCGATCGCCGCGCCGAATTGTGTGGTTGCAAATATTCGGTTGATAAAATCACTGAATCTTACGATGGAATTAGATTCTATGATTGTCCATCTGAAATTTCTCGTAAGCTTAAAGCATTTTAATTCAAACGCCTTAATTAACCTTGTTCCGTTCAGAATAACTACGAGAACGACATTTGGCAGAAATGAAAATTATCCCATTTATGAGCTACCTAGATCGGGACAACACCTACTAGTTTGTTTGTAGTGGAGGAGTGCGACAAAAAAAGTATTCCCACCTGCAAGAATATATATTTATTGGATCTGTTCAAGGCAATCTGTTCTCGAGCCCCACAATCATCGAATTTACGATATCACGCACAGTAAACTAGACCCAGTCGATATATGTACCCCATGCCCAAAACACCACGTCGCCAACACCCCGCCTCTACATCAACCACCAGCAGCGTCAAGACCGGCCGTCGCTCGCGGGCTACCGTCGCGGCGCCACCCGTCTCTGTCAGCTTAGCGATACCGAGTGCCTCTGGGAGTGACGACTTTGAGACCGTCCCACCCAGCTACGTCGCCGAGAAGCTTACTGAGCTCGGCTCAACCTACTACAATTCGCCGATAGGTGCTAACAGCAAACTGCTCGTGGAGAATGAGGACGGCTCGGTGAAAGAGTACTGGGGGCATGAACTGTTTCTAGCGTGGAAGTCCGAATACTTCCGCAAAATCTTCCACAAGCTACACCAGAAAGCCGCGGCAGAGAACGAGGCGAAGAGAACACGGAACAGTTCAGGTGATGAAGATGAGGCGACAACTTGGCCGGTTATATATTTGAAAATATCGAATGCGCAGTCAGCCAACTTTGACGAGATGCTACGTTGGGTGAGTTCTTGCTACTTGCTCTGTCTTATTATAGTTCTGTTGGACATTATTCACTAATCTCTTTTTTTCCTCTATATACTCGAAAAATAAAGATATATATCAGCGACGACGAACGCTGGTTGAGGTCCTTCAATATGCAAAATTTTAGAGACATTCTCGTTAACGTCAGGCATCTGGGGCTCGGCGCCGACGCAGTAGCGGTGTGCAAGAAATTCCTCATATCTTCAAGCAGCCTTCCGCGGAGTTATGAATGAGTTCGATTACATGTTAAAAAAATGTAAAAAAGAGTGCTAACATCTTTTGTTGTTTCCACACACTGCATACGGATGCTTAATATTAGTTTGTAATAATTGCCACAAGGACTATTTTGAAAGAAGCATTTTGATTATTTACGTACTCTCCAAAGAGAGCAGCATCTAGGAATACAATGTTGTATATAGCCTTCTTATTTCTCCTTTTCCCCTCTCTCCATGTATTCACATTCGCTTGTTTGTTTACTATTACTATTTCTATCCTTAATTTCATTTATCGTTACAATACCCAAAAAAGTCATTGTAGAAAAGGTTACGTACGGATAAATATTTTCACGAAATGATCTCATTATTATCACGTGTTTCTCAGACCTAAAAGCATTCTTGTGATAATAGGAAAAAGCCTCTTTCTTCTCTAACTCCGAGATGTGGATAAAGTTACTATCTCTGCTGCTCATTGCTTACCTGTTTCCACGCGGAACCAATCCGCCTAACGTACCAAATGACCAAGGCGACACGATCAAGACGGAAGGCGCATTCTTCGATATCATCATTGCGTGGAGTCCAATCCTGGCCACTACTGCGTGCTGGTTCCTAATCGCCGTCTACACTGTGATAATGCTCCTGCAAGAATCTGGTACGGAGCTACCGGGGTGGTGCGCGAACCCAGAATGCATTCGGCTCTCGTCGTGGTCGGTGACAGAGCTCATAGGGCTCGTCTGCCTCATTACCGGCTGTTTGCTTCGTCTATGGTGTTACCACACGCTCGGCCGGTTCTTCACCTTTCAAGTTGTCATCCGCGAGGACCACCGTATCGTTAACGTGGGACCCTACGCGTTTATCCGGCATCCCTCATACACAGCAATCTTCCTTGTGGCAATCGGCGCTCATTTTTTTCTCATGGTTGGACTCTTCTCATGCATAACTGCTTTTCCTTTTCGAAATCGCTCTGAAACCTTTTTTGCGGTTCTGATAACCACGTTTGTGGTGGCAATCTGGAAAAGGGTTCAAAATGAGGAGGCAACGATGCATACAAATTTTGGATCAGCATGGGAAGACTATACCCGGAAAACCAAACGATTCGTTCCATTTGTACTGTGATCATTTCAAATTTGTGTAAATATTGTAGGTTAGTAGATTAAAAATGTACAAACTAATGGGCCTCTTACCAAACTTACAAATGGACAGGAGCTTAATCTAAGCGGTTAAGGTTTCAATTGTCGTTCGTTTTGGGTAAAAGTCCGTGTCAACGTCACAAGATTGGGCGACCACGTGACATCGCGATTTCTTACGCCCAAAGGTTCTTGGATACCATTTGCCATGTATATGACCAATTCTTTGGCACAAGAAACGCCACTTTCGGGTCTGAAGGTGCTTGAGATAGCCGGACTCGCTCCCGTGCCGTTTGCAGGTACACGTGCTTCGCCCTCTGTTTTGTTTACGGATGGATTCGAGGGCCTGGTTGATTGATCCACCACCGACCTGCGCAGGCCTGATCCTCGCGGACTTTGGTGCGGACGTGGTTCGTGTCGATCGTACCGATGGATTTAACAGTGACGTCCTTACGAGGTTTGCCTCTGTTTCCTGTTGTCGCTCTTGCTCTGATTTCCATCAACGATAAAAACCTTTACTTGCATCATGAAGACATAAGCGATCGATTGCCCTCGACTTCAAGAATCCTCAGGGGATGGCAGCCTTTATCCGCATGGTTCGTCAGGCCGACGTCCTTATCGAGCCGTTTCGGCCAGGCGTCATGGAGAAGCTCGGGCTCGGGCCAGAGCTGTGTAATGTGAATCCGAGGCTCGTGTATGCTAGGCTAAGCGGATACGGGCAGACAGGTGAGTTGTGCGCAATACTTACTTCCTTGTGATTTTTAAAACAATTGTAATGCGTTAGTAGTAGACACGAACTTTGAGGAATTTTAAGCTTGTTGTATCGCGAAAATCCCATATATGCTCGTTATCAAGGTTTTCTAATACGAAATACCTTCCTTCAACATATTTATTGCCTAGGTAAACACGCTCATGTGGCAGGTCATGATATTAACTATGTTGCTATGTCCGGATTGATGTCGGTGGGCTCTTTTCCCGCTTGTCTGAGAATGTTGGAATAAGAGACAGTGTAACCGCGTGAAAATATTGTCTCATTACCCATTATTACCTCGTTTGTCGCCATGCACAGATGCTCGGCAGGCAAGACGAGAACCCCCTGTCCTCTCTCAATATCGTTGGTGGGTATAGTGGCAATTTGCATTACGATTTGGTATCACTTTGCCCCAAATGCCAAACATGGACATGTGTATATTTCCTTATATGAATTTAACTTAACCAGCCGATTTCGCCGGCGGTGGCCTGATGTGTGTTATGGGCATTCTTCTCGCCCTGACCGAGCGGCAACGGTCGGGAAAGGGACAGGTGGTGGATGTCGGCATGGTAGGTTGGTTGGTTGAAGGGGCTAAACAATGAGTAAATGGGCGGATCTTGGGGGAAAGATTGTTGAGCTTGCCTTTGCTCCCGTGGGCGCTAATCATCCGAATGCTTTGGAATACCGCTAGACTCTTAGCACCTCCTACCTTACCACGTTCCCTTACCTAATGCGCAAGGCTGGTCTACAGTTTACAGAGCAGCGTGGCACAAATTTGTTGGACGGCGGTGCACCATTTTACGAGGTATACCGTACCAAGGACGGGAAATTTGTGGCAGTGTAAGCTCTTTCTCCTTCGTTTTTTTGGACCTTGATCGGCTTATCAAGCATTTATTGAATAGTTATAAAACATTTTATTGTGCTAAATCCTTAGTGGAGCCATCGAGCCCCAATTTTACGCCGCTCTCCTCAAGGGCCTCTCTCTTGACCCTTCCACCCTACCCTCGCAAATCGATATGACCTCCTGGCCAGCCATGAAACAGCTTTTTATCCAAATCTTCGCGTCTCGCACGCGAGACGAGTGGACTCACATATTCGAGAATACGGATGCGTGCGTGACACCCGTCCTCGAGTTCAAATTCGGCGAGCAAAAGGAACCGACGGCACCAGAGCCAGGGCCGGCACCAAGGCTATCAAGGACACCGGCGCGTGGGGGTGAAGCGAAGGACGGGGACGATGCGAATGAGGACGGACTGTTTTTAGAGAGAGGGAAAGATAGCGTAGCGGTGTTGAGGCAGTTTGGGTTCAAGGAGGAGGAAGTGCGGAGGCTGGTGGAATGCGGGGCAGTGGGAGTCCCGCAAAAAGAGAAAACGAAGGCGTCGTTATAAGCAGTTTAATGCTCGCGTATTTTGGACCTTCGAGGATTGCTAACGTGGAAGATATGCCCGGTTTTAATATTATCTCGCAACAAAACCACGTGAGACCCACATTTTGGTCATGTCAAGTATATATTATGTAAAAATTTCCTGATGACATTAATATCACAAAATAATTGATTGAAAGTTTTCTAATTAAGTACTTAAAAGGAATATTGTTCGTTTGTCGTTTCAAATCTAAATCTAAATCTACATCTAAATCGTTTAAAATCTAAATTTACATCGCGAATCAATAAATATCTCATCATTGCGCATTGGGTCCCATTAAAAAAAAAAGGGCACAACACCTGTGCCGAAAAAAAAAAAAAAAAAAAAAAAAAAAAAAAAAAGGACACAACACCTGTGCCGAGAAAAAAAAAAAAAAAATTACGATGCTAGCTTCAGAGCAATATACGTCTTCACAGCACGACAATAACTGATATGAAGGTAAGCAGACGACAGATCACGGAAACAACGGCTTTATATAAAAACTTTCAAAACGGCAGTTTCAGTCAGTAGACTGGGCATCGTTCGGTACAGGGGGGCATCACCAAAACACTAAAGTGAATTATAACAGTCAGACATTTATACCTGGCTCAAAGGATTAAGCTAAACATCGTAACGACTTCAAGACAACTCACCGAAAACAAAAGTTTTGGAGCACCGGCGATCTTGCGTAGCTTAGAAGTTGTATAGATTGGATCTACCTGACCAAATTGTACATGTTGGATATGGTCGGGGCGAATTTGCGTTGCTTGGGTGAAAGGCTGGACGAGGTTGTGTAGCTGGGTAGTTTGGCTTAGCCTGAATGTGGCCCAGACAAGTTCGCGTAGGTGATGTTGTCTGGACAAGTTCGGTATAGGTTGGATGTGGCCTGGACAAGCTCGCGTAGGTTGCTTGTGTAGTAATATGTATAGCTCTCGGGTGTAAAGCTCGCCTAGCATGGACCAAACGTATAATTGAGGCTTATAGAGGGGGGGTTGTTTGGCTCAAAAAGCAGACAACGGAATTCAGCTCGGGGAAAATGTGCTGGGGCTGGGTGTATCAGGAGAATGTTGATATCCTTGGAGGCTACAGGCACGATTGAGTCTTGCGATCCCCTCTTGCATAGATGCGAACATGACGCGTGAGCTCATCGGAATGTTACATGGCCGACATTAAGGCATTTTTTAAAGACAACACCTACCATGTTCTTTGGAACGTCTCGTCTCATTCATTACACACGATAGTAATCAAGGAAATCGCGGGTAACCTGCACGAATTTAAGGGGTTTCAGATATCGTTTTCTTGTAGAAACTGGACAAAATCCCGTAGACAATAAGATGTATAAAGCAAGGATAATGACGTACCAGCAAAAACTCGCAAAAGTCGACCGTCAAAATTTTAAATTTTCTTCAGTTTCTACCCACGGGCCTATATGAATTTGTAGGGGTTTGAGACATCTTTTCTATAGAAACAAACATTTATCCAAAGTTTCTATTAAAGTGCAATAGACAACTTACCGACCAACTTTCGGACTTTGCCTAAGCCGTAATCTGTCATAGCGTCGTCATAGCGTCGTCATAGCGTCGTCAAGTCAAACCATTTTTTTCCCTTCCATCATTCAGTACTAGCCGACCTTGAGAATTTGAAGGGTTTCAGATACCATTTTTCGACAAAGCAATAATACATCTCAGAAACAGAATATAAATTCAAATGATGACTTACCGACACCAACTCTCACTCTTGATCCATAACACGTTGACCTTCAAACATTCCTCCGCTGACCAGCTCGTCTGGTAATCCTCATTCTACTCCATTCCAATTCGACGACCGTAGACCGCGGGCCTTGATCTTGAAACCCTTGATATATCGGACCTTGATCTTGAGAAAGCTCGACCTTGACTTGTAACCTCGGCCTCGGGCTTGCAGTTGATCCAGAACCATAGTAAAGACCTCCAAGGTGGACGGAAGTGACAAAAATTCCTCAAGTAGTCTTGAGATCGGAAATGACAATCTGTGAAATGGATATACATGGGCAAACTTTGGTGGAGCTCTGCTAAAACGCCCGCGTGCGAGACGTTTGCGAGGCAACCAAAGGAGGTTAAACGTTGCTGTCGCCGTTGCCGTTGCCGTTGCCGTTGCCGTTACACAATGTTCGTTGAGTTGGTTATGTTGGAGGTTGCCTGTATCGTCAGTCGATGTTGACTGCTGAGATGTTGTCGTCGTTGTAATCTGTCGGATATTTCATATTTCTAGTTTCCGAATGGTCGAAGCTCCCCAAAATAAATACAAAAAAGGAAATTAAACACCGTGCATCAAGTACATGCGACGATAAAGAAACCCATCGGGACTAAACGAAAGTCTATGAACTGAAAAAAAAGCAATACAAAAAATGAGTATCACTAACTCCAGTTTCAAACCTCACGCAAAAGAACATCAAACCTGTCCCACCACACACTATCACCCCCAAGTCAAATCAAACCAAGGACAAGCTGGACAATCGCAGTCGTCAGCAAAACACAATCGGATGTTGTTGGGTTGAATGACACCAGTTTCTATCCCGGTCGCAATTCTTATATTCTACACGCCAATCAATCTTCGAATCCAAAAGCAAAAAAAAAAAAAAAAAAAAAAAAAAAAAAAAAAAAAAAAAAAAAAAAAAAAAGACATCCTATCGCTCGCCTGTAGCAAAAACTTGGAGGTTAGAGCCGGAACGGTAGAAGACGAAGCGAAAGTTCAAGAGAGGCAGTGACAAGCAAGAACAAGATAAGAGCGAGAATGAAACGAGAGGTGGGGTTGTAAGGACAGGGTCACGGTAAAGACTCGAGAAGACGACGTTGGCCAGACCGAAGGAAGGCTTGAGACCACAATCCAAAGGGAGACGGGCGCACGTGGCTTGCCGGAAGAAGGACCGAACAATGAATACAGAAGTAGGAACACAGCCACCACCACCAAACACCTCAAGCTACGGCATAACATGCTACGTTCACTCTCGCACTCTCACACCGACACATTACAACACCCCAGTAGTGTACAACCACACCGATCACACCTCGAACTACGAAACTCTATGACATTGATCTACACATCTACGCCAAAGAATTGCTGCTGCTCTGTGGTTGAACTTGACCGTCAAATCCTTGGAGACCATGTCGCTTTATTGGACGGAGGCATGACCTTGACCTTAGAGAATTCATCACGTCTGGTTGTTGCCTATACCTTGACGACCCAAAGGGTGTTGTTGGTCCGTTGATTGGATTTGAGTAACTACATTGATATGGTAGGAGTGAGTATTGGATGTTCGAATTACAATGAACAGTTGAGGTAGATTAAATTAAGGGCACAAGAGTTTTAAAGTGATAGATACCTTGTAAGAGTTCACAATAATCGATTCAAAAGGATAAACAATTGGGCATGAGATACAAATTCAGCGGAGAGTATGATCGATCATAACCGAGGAAGTTGAAACATTGACACTAGTATGTAGGCCATCTTGACTGAAGGTTGTTCTCAGGGCTCAAGATTAAACTCGCAACCTCTTAAAAGTGTATCAAGTACGAGTGGGTTGACTAAATTGGTCCTATGTATGATTGATAGATAATGACATGAATATATTTGTAACAAATGGTATGAAAACTATATAACAATAAAAAAAAAGTTATAAGACATACCATAACTTCCGGGGATTCGATATGTTGACTAGATTGACACTTGTTAGAGTAGTGGGTCGTCTCTGAATCTGATGATTATCAGTTAGCACCGTGTAATTAAGTTGTAGATCCTCCAGGGATTTTGTTCTATCCTACTTTTGCCGTTTTGATGTCTTTATCGCGTGCACAATGGATAATGTAGATTCACAAGAAGGCACTTATATACCAATCTGAGCTTTTGCATAGAGCCATGAGAACGCCCAAAGGCGCCTCGGTCATCCGGCCCGAGATCACGCGACTACTTCTCTGGTGCGCATAAACATCACGCGATGCCCCACGCCAACTTCTTTGGCATGTGATTATAAATAGCCAAAAATGTAATTAGAATAGACCGATCACCCCACATTCCCCGAAAAAAAGGGTCCAAAGAAGGGACTTGCCCTGGCGGAAGCCGTCCAAGCGTTTTGCTCGCATGATTCGTGGCGCCGCAAAGTTTCAGGCTCCGTTTGGGTTAAAATAAACAAAGCACAGGCATCGTCGGCGCAAACCGTAGAGCGTGCCCAAAATTGGTGCGTGTGAGAGAAATCGCGAGCTGGCATTCACACGATCAACTCGTTCGACAGCACATTATCGAGAACTTCTCAAATCACCCATGATTAATAATAATCCTCCCGCAGCATATGAAAAGAGCTCGCTTCGCATGTGGCAACTCCGCCTGACACTCCGTTGCATTATTGTCTTGTCTCAGCCTTCCAACTTGCATAACCAAACCTGTTTTGGTCAAATCCATTGACCCAGGGAACTCCTGCAAGGGACCCTGGGAACGGATCATGTGCGGTCGGAGTTGTACCACAAACAGACAGTGTCAATTATTTCTGGCAAAAAAAGGTTCATGCAACGAATTGTGA
>RBNK01001816.1:0-13306 GCA_003990785.1 Endogone sp. FLAS-F59071 | reverse complement strand
TTTATTTTTTTATTTTTATTTTTTATTTTTATTTTTTTTTTTTTGCAGGTCTTAAAAACTTTCGGGCGTTCACATTCTCTACAAGCTCCTTTCTTTCGGTTGTGGAGACAAGTTTTGCATGGGGTTGCGAGGACCTTTGCGAGGCCAGGCGGCAGGGTGCAGGGTGGAGCACCAATGAATTTTAGCGATGGTCAGAAAAAAAAAAAATTTATAAATATACGAGCATTTTAATGAGAGCGGGAGATTGATATTTTCCGGGACAATTTTTTTTTTTTTTTTTTTTTTTTTTTTTTTTTTTTTTTTTTTTTTTTTTTTTTTTTTTTTTTTTTTTTTTTGTTTTTCGTTTTTTGTTTTTTGTTTTATGTTTTGTTTTTTTTTTTTTTCCAAACCCCAAATTGCAAAAAATAAAGGGTGTGTCATTTTTGGAGAGAACTCCCGAAACCATCCACTCGAGTCTCTTCTTTTCACTCCAACGCCCCGTTTTATCCCTTTCCCGTGACGAAATTTCCATATTCAATCTTTCTCTCTTTTTTTGACTCGCTCGTCCCCTCTCCCCTCCGCCTTCCTCGTACCCTTTCACGATTCTCCTTTTGCTTAGGTCGCTGCCTCTCTCTCTCTCTCTCTCCATTAAGCGGTACGTGTCCAACACAATGCCTTTTTTCTCCTAGTCCCTCTCTCCTCTGTCTTTGTCTCTAGGCTCCGCTTGCACCCCCCCCCCAACCATCCCGACAAAGTCAACAAACGCGGTCAACTAAACCGTGAGCAAATTCCCCAACTCCCAGCTACGCTCATGGTTGCACCTTGCTGCGCAATTCAATAAATAGCGATCGCCACGGCATCCAAAAGACGCGAAATCTCAGCCCAAACACTATATTTGACTCAACGACAACCATTCGCCTGGACATAAAAAAAACTTTCGTGTCACTATTAGCAAAAAGAGTCTGAACCCAACAACCCACACAACCAACTCAGCGTTACGATTATCAGCTGTCACCGACTTTACTACTTGTCACGTTCACCTTATCACTCCTTCAAATTTTTTTTTTTTTTTCCTTCCCAACAGGCCGTCGCCTGAAACCAAACCAGTTATCCTTCTCCAGTCAACGAGTTCCCCCGTCATGTCACCAGAATCGTCCAGCACGACCTCCACGCTTGGACCAATCAACTACTTTCAACAATTATATCCTCAAGACTATACGACCGGCACCAACTACACTCAGACCATGAATCCTCCAGACACCCTAACTAAATACGTGACGCCCCACAACTCGAGTCCATCGTCGCCAGAGTCGATGGACGAGAATCACGTGCGGCTACCGACCGCTAGTGGCAGGGACAGAACCGTGGACCACAGCTCGCTGCTGGAAGCTTCGGGATCGCGTGTGTTTGTTCCACTGGAAAACGATGGCGGTAACGCTGAAAACAATAGTGGCAGCACGGTAAGATTACGGCTTACCTCATATCATATTTAATTATGGAACTCCCAACTCAATATTTGAACATCTCTATCCCCACATATTATTACCCAGTCTGTACGGTTGACACCACCTTTAGATGAAGTGGATTTGGTGTGTGTTTTTTTAATTTTGGTTTACATGAATAGACGTGTCTTGTGTCAATAATAGTTACTTAATTTATTTTTTTTTATTTTTTATTTTTTTATTATTCTCTCTCAGAAACTGGAGCAGAAACGCCTTGAACACGAACGCCAACGACTTGAGCAACGCAAATTATTTGAAGAGCAGATGAAGGTGCTTGAGATGCAACAGATGAAGGAGGAGCAGGATTTGCTTCAGCAGGCTTCAAGCATGAAATCCGGTAGCACTACCACCGTAACCTCCCTTGCTAACGACGGTCGCCCCCAAAGCAGTAAATCTTCCGACGTGTCACAACGCGCTTCGGCACTCAAGAAGGTTGTGCAACAACCAATTTCGCCGTCGTCGGTCGAACGATCGCCACCAAACCCTCCTCGGATTAACAGTACTTCCCGTTCGCTACCGGCGTCCAGGCGCAATTCCAATGAAGCTGATGAATGGCCGAATTTGGATGGATTGACCGTGACTGAACGTGCGGAGAGCAGAAAAGATAACGAGTGAGTCAGAAAGCTTGAATTTTTTTATTTTTTTATTTTATTTTTTGAATATATAATTACTGAAAATATACCAATTTATTCTTCGCGTACGTCTTAGCAACGTGCATGTTGCCACTCTCAATCCTCCTACTAGTTTGCTACAAAAAGCGCTGACGAGGTCCATGGTAAACGATGAGGCTGGCTCCAATGGCTCTTTCTCAGATAGCCCAGTGTTCCCACCGCAGTTCAACGACAAATTTCTATTTGAAGATGATGGTGAATCCTCGGGAGGTGAGCGAAATACGCCTTGCGTTGGATTTTCTTTAAACATTCCCCTTTAAGTATCCCCCGATAAACTTTACATAGTAACTGTACTATCTATCCCTTTCAGGAATGATGCCTCAATTCGACGAGGCTGGTAACGCCCCGCCACTCGGATCGCCATATGTCCGTCGTTATCTGCAGATGAACACTGAGGACGATGATAAATTCCCTATTTTGGTGCGTCGTGATAGTTATCCTGGGATGGTAGGTTGTCTGCATTTGTTAGCCATCTGGCATTCTGTCATCATTTTATTATATATTTTTTTATTTCTTGGAAGTATGGGCTGAAATGTTCGCCATAACCCTTTTCTTAGTTGTCTGCATCATCTGCGGCTCTCGATCTTGCTTCCTTGTCCCAAAAATCGTCATCCCGCCAGCATCGCAGCCTCGACTCCGTGCGCAATTCCGAATGGCCTCAGTATATCGCCGCTCAGAAGTCAGCAGCTGAACGTCAGCAAATCGGCCGATCGCAACTTGGCCAGCTGCCGCCCGTGTTCCCTTCAAATGGGAAAAAGCCACCGTCATCGTTGGGTACGCAAGTTTCGTTCCCCAGCAAGAAATCCGATACATTACCCGCTGAGGGATCGTCCATGAAACCGACGATTCCCAAGTTGACACCCTCTTATTCGACCCCGGAACTGCCAAGCAGCCATCGTCTTGGTAGTGGGGCCCTAAACAATCCTTTCAACGACATTATGGAAGAAGCTCTACAGCAGCAATCCAATGCAGTTCCCGACCCCACTACCGCGAACGGTGTCTGCCGCTTCTATCTGCAAGGGTTTTGTTCCCGTGGTGAACGTTGCCAATATATCCATGCCCCCGTCTTTCTGACGAACCCGCTGGCAACCCAGGGTATATCGCGTGGTCTGATGCCGAATATCACGGCGGCTGCCACGGCACAAATAGGCTTCCCAGGTGGATTGCCCCTCAATGCCGCGCTTTACCAACAACAGTATAATATGTCGGGCGTGAACGCGATGGGTGCCATGAACGCCATGATTAATCCGGCCGTCGCCTCCGCTGGGTTTGGCTTCAACCGGAACCTCGGGTTAAATGCTGCAGCTCTCAATGCAAACATGATGAGGCAAATCCAACACGCAAATTTGGCCATGTCCAAGCTCGCTAATGGAAACGCCCATAAGAGGATGAACAATGATCCCGAAGGTATGCATTTAATCACGAAATTAGCTTGCTTTACAGTAATGTGGTGATAATGAAGGATTTTTTGTGGGTGTATGTTAAACTCAGACATTTCGATTTATTTTTAGCCAATCGGTTTGCCGGAGTTAGACTCGAGGAACTTGTGGGTGAAATATATTCGCTTTGCAAAGACCAGCACGGCTGCCGATACTTGCAAAAGAAACTCGAGGAACAGAATGAACAATATCTGGGCGTGATCTTCTCTGAGGTGTTCAGCCACTTTGTGGAGCTTATGACTGGTGAATATAGCGTTTATAATATCATTTCTTTGTCTAAGCATACTGTTTATTGATTGTCATCTTGTTAAATATTACAATTGTTCTTTCATCTTTTCGAATCAAGATCCTTTTGGCAATTATCTCTGCCAGAAACTCCTCGAGTACTGCAACGATGAACAGCGTACTATCATTGTCGAAACCGTAGCCCAAGAGCTGGTCAACATTTCATTGAACATGCACGGCACTCGTGCTGTTCAAAAGATGATTGAGTTTTTGTCAACCCCACAACAGGTTAGGTTCATGATTATTTTCATACTCGAGGTAATGGATAGATGGCGCACATGAACTCCTGTCTAAATATTTCGCATCTGTATCAGATACGTATGGTGGTCGTCGCCTTGAACCCCAACGTCGTCACCCTGATCAAGGACCTCAATGGCAATCATGTGATCCAAAAATGCCTTAACCGTTTAGCCTCCGAAGACAATCAGTTCATCTACAACGCTGTCAGTCAACATTGTATTGAAGTTGCCACACACAGGCACGGGTGTTGTGTTCTGCAAAGATGTATTGATCATGCTTCCGAGCAACAAAAGGTACGCTTATCTACCAAGCTTTGCACGTCATTTGTGGCAATTATAAAATAAGCTAATCGTTGGGTCTGTAATCTAGATGCAATTGGTCACGGAGATTACGTACCATGCGTTAACGCTTGTGCAAGATCCATTTGGCAACTATGTTGTGCAGTACGTGTTGGACCTTGGTGAACCACGTTTCTCTGATGGGTTGATCAGACGTTTCATTGGTCACGTATGCGCGTTGTCGGTTCAGAAGTTTAGCTCTAACGTGATGGAAAAGGTAATGATTATTCAATAACGGAATACTTTATCTTGTACGATCTTTTTTTTTTTTTTTTTTCTTTTCTTTTTTTTTAAAAAACATCAATTTCCCGACCTTACTATTTAACTCTGTAGTGCATTCGCGTTGCGGAGCCCGACACACGCAAATTTCTTATTGATGAAATGTTGAACAAGAGTCGTTTGGAGAAGTTATTGAGGGATTCGTATGCAAATTACGTTGTGCAAACGTCATTGGATTATGCTGATCCTCTTCAGAGAGTGCAGGTTTGTTGGCTTCTAGCAATGTATTTTTTTTGTGCCAATTACCTAATTCTACACAATCTCAAACTTAATATCTTGGTAATTTTCAGCTTGTGGAATGCATTAAGCCATTGCTTCCCGCGATCCGCAATACTCCCTACGGCAAACGCATCCAGGGAAAGCTGCACCGCGACCAAATAGGTAATGGTATGGGCATGGCTACCATTGCGGGTATGGGTGGCATGGGAGCACTCGGCGGCATAGGCCTCAACGGCATGAACAGTATGAACGGCATGAACGGCCTTAACGGCATGCTGGGCTTCGGCTTTAACGGCTTGAACAATTTCGGTATGGGAATGATTGGCTTGAACGAGTTCCCCAATTATCCCTACATGTAAAAAATTGTGGAGCAGTCTGTGGTGCTGATCCGCGATATTATTGTGACTATTCGAGGCCTCGAACTCGGGAAGTCGATAGTAGATTGTTACGATAGGTGTTGGAATTATCATCTACCCTCCCGTCGATCTTTCACAAGGACCGGCGGTTATACAGTATATTTCTCTCTAGAACAAGCAAGTGGTTCCTTTACCGCCTTGCCACGGTTACATACTCGTTTTTCCCTGTCCTATATTTTGTAGTAAACATTTGTCTTCTATCGTTTCTAGTTTGGCTATCAATCTTTTGCATCTTTTTCAATTTTTTTTTCTTCTACCATATTCTTTTTATCATTGCTTTGCTTTCCCCCTTCTCGTTTCAATGTAGAAAGGTCTTTCACTCACATACTTGTTCTTTAATATTCTCCCACCCTTGTTCATTTGCTCTCTTCTATGTACGTTCATCTGTGTTTTAAGGCTTCTTTGTGTGTGGATAAGCACGGTGTCTGTGCATCCCTCTCTCCCACTTTCTTTTTGCTGTGGGAGGTTTTGAACATTATATTCTGTGTAATGTATTTATAAACTCCTGTACCAATATCTGTAGTTTTCTCCTCCATGCCCTTTGAAACCCTTCCGATGATAGCTTGTTTCCTTTTTCGTTTGTCTAGTAGCTTCACTTACGGATCTGGTGCTTGATGTAATCATTTCCCTTTGACTGCAACAAACTGAGGACAGTGCGAAACGTACATTTTTCTGATTATCTCTCTCTATCTCTCTCTTTCTCGCTTAGTCGATAGTTTCAACTCGCATTGAATATAAAAAAAGCATTGTATTTTCTTTTCTTTTCTTTTCTTTTCTTTTTGCTTTTTGCTGTCGTATCATATTTCTGTAAACTCCCATCAACAAAAAAAATCAAAAATCAAAAAAAAGAAAAGGTTTTGTATGACGTATGAAAGTTGTCTCAGTTGACTTTATTTTACGATCGTCTCTGCATTATTATACGCTGGTTTTTTTTTTTTTTTTTTTTTTTAAAAAAAAAAAAACCCACTTCTCATATTGTCAGTATCACAGTCTTGTATCCCTTCCATTCACCTCCATCAACCATATTTTTACCCATTTCCCCGTTTCCTCCACCATCCCTTCCACAACCTCATGCCCAACGCCCTCGAACACTCGCACCCTCAACGCATCCTCTGCGAATCCGTCCGTGCGCAGCCCCTCCAAGAATGGCTCGTTGTACATTGCCGGGACCAGCATATCGCTGCCGCCGCTCAGGACCAGAATTCGCTTTCCACTGAAGCGGGATGCCGGCTGCGCGGCAGCGTCGAGCTTGGAGATTGTGAAGAGAAAATGCGAGGGGAGGTAAGGGGCGGCGAGGGGAATGTCAGAAGTCTTGGCGCGGTTGGTGATGAGAGTGGTGTAGGAGGCGCTTCCGATGATGGGGATGCCAACCGTGACGCGCGGGTCTATATAATTGGAGATAATGTGTGTGAATGAGGGAGCTGTGTGATCATCAATTGGTGATCCAATATAACTATCGAGTGTTCGAGTTTCAAAAAGTATCACTTGCCAGCTGCTAGCACTAAGAATGCTGAATGACCTCCTAGCGAGATCCCGCACACGCCCCATTTCATCACAATACTGGCGTCCTCATCCGGAAAGAGGTACGCTGGGAGGACATCAATCAGGTTGGAGACGTCACGCGCTGTGCCATACCTGTCCGCGAGAATGGCATGGCGGGGCAAGCTCTGTCAGCTATAGCTGGACGTGCGATAACAGAAAAAAATGGCCAAGATGTGCGAAATGGAGATTCTTACTGGATGCTCCACATGTCCATCGCATGCGTCATGTTACCATCGGCCCAGGTGAGGTTTGCGTTCTCGTTGACGAGACGAGTGCCGTGGTTGACGTGATCGAAGGAAATGACGATAAGGTGATTGTGGGAGGTTTCCCCTTTGTTGTTCAGGTCAGCAAGCTGGTAGCAGAAGGTGTCAAGGTTGCTTGCATTACCTTTCCAGAGAATAAAGGTTTGCTTGTATTTTAGAGCGAGATGGATATGAAAGAGCTTGGATTTATGTAAAGTAAAAAAAAAAAAAAAAGACTCACCAAGTCGCCCATGCAACATAAACAAGATAGATATCTTGGGTTTTCCCGAGTTTACCTTCCACTGCTCGAGGCCGAAAACATTGAGCCGGATCCCTGCAACAACAACTTCGGTTTTAGAAATGTGAGACATATCTTGCGGTGTTCAAGTATTCAAGGTGTATACTAATCAGACCTAGACACGTGATTTGTGACTATCGTTTCCAACAGCCACAGCAACAAAATAACCTCCTCGACGACATGACCACTCCATCGACCACAGGCAACTACCCATCGGTTCCCGCGACGCCAACAGCCACCACGGCAGCATACCAATTCCAACGCAGTGATTTCACGTTTCTACCACAGCTAGCTCAGATCTTGGAGCGGCTAGAGCAAGGCCAGGACCTGGTGGAGATTGGACGTGGGGTCAGTATCTTGCCGCTTTGACATGAAAAAAACGAACGAATTGAAAAACATCATGTAATAAACTTCAAAACCCTGCGTGTATACATATATACTGATGCAGGTCAAGGCGCTTCACGAGAGCTTCGTGCGGTGCCAGAGAATCCTCGACCAGCTTCCCGGAGCCGACCTCTCACGCGAAGAGCAGGAAAAGCTACTGAAGCAAGAGACAGAGGTTTTGAAGCGGAAAAAGTGTGTACCAAAATTCTTTCTTTCTTTTTACATCATTCAAAGCTCCTTGCCATTATACATGGATAAATGTTAATAAATGTTTTCATGTAGGGTCCAACTGCGAGAATATATGAATGTACCACTCATCTCGGCCGGGAACATACATGACCCGGGTTCGTCAAGCGTGGAGTCGGGTTCATTGGGTACATTTGAATCTATGGATACCAGGTTGGGATAGAAAAGAGGATGATCTTTTTTGAAAAACAAATCAAGTTAGTAATTGTCAAAAAAAAAAAAAAAAAAAAAAAAAAAAAAAAAAAAAAAAAAAAAAAAAAAAAAAAAAAAAAAAAAAAAAACCCTAAACTAGAACCTGCAGATTGTATAGTATTGGAAACGGTTTCAGGAATCATGTCAACGTTATGTGACAGACCTGTAATAGTTTCTTTAAATTTATTAGCACTAAGCATTGATAAAATAATGCATATTCATTTTCTTCTTCTTTTCTCTGCATTTCACGATTGGTATGAAAAATATTCTACACTTGTTTATAATATTTTTTTTGTATCCTAGTCTGCGCTCAAACAAATAGGGTGGTAAACAAATCCGACACAAGAACAGCCCGAAAAAAACAGCATGCAATGGTCGGTCAATGCTAGCTCAAACGAAGCCACACATACAGAGAGCAAGGAAGATTTCACAGTTAAAATGATTCCCCCCCTAAAAATACAGGCCCCTGTCGATACCAATCAACATTTATCATGGCCGATGGACATAAACTAAACAAACTAGGTCCTACGGGATATGGTTTCCTCCATCAACATCGAGATAAGCGCGATCTCGTCCATCAATTTGAGTTCTTGCGACGACTCCTCCTTTTCAATCATCTGAACGACTTCCTGGAGGGACCAAGCTGAGACAACAAACAACCTCCCGGGTGCCAACATGGCCTCTTCGAGTTGCCCCTGAATAGACTTGCGAACCTGTCATTTGATTTAGAATTCATATGAGTAATAAATTGATCCTATTCAAGTTATGTGAGCCACGAAGAATTTGTCGTAGTTTACCTCTTGTTGTAATTTCTCCGCCGCTTGTTCCCAGGTTATATTTTTGTTTTTCCGTCTCTTTGATTCAATGGCCTATAGAATCGGGAATGTATGAGCAATATATAATTATATGAATAAGAAGCACTTCCAAACGTAGATTTTATTTTTTTATTTTTTATTTTTCAAATTTGCAGACTTCTACCTTGTCAGCCTTGCTCCGTACAAAAAATACCGGCACCGGCACTTCCGCCTCGGCTGCTTGTTTTGCGATATCAAGATCAAGCTGCGAAAACCTGTGATGTTGGGAAAGTCAACAAGTCAATTAATTACGATGTGAAATTCGCTAGGATATGACAACGACCAACGCATCAAAGGCATGTAGCATATTATCTTTGAAATATGTTTCCGCGGGATTTTTCGGGGTACCACCACCAGGTAAATCCCACAGGACCACCGTTTTTAACATAGGATGAGAGTAACCTTTAAGGTTCAAGGTTGTCTCCACCTCTCCGACTTCAGCTGCATTTTCGTCTCCGTCACTGACTCCCATCAGACCGTTGAGAAGCGAGGACTAATCATATTTAGGACTTGGTGTTAGCTTTGATTCAATATTGGTTGAAAGCAAGCTTCATGGATGACACTCTCATTCCATACCTTTCCTTGTCCCGATGCACCAACTATGGCAATATTATAGTGATCCCTGCAATCTATGCCAAATTTTTCGAAAGCCTCTTTGCAGACAGCATCAGAAACTCCAGGCCTCGATGGAGTTTTATTAAGCAGTGCTGACACCCCGATGATAGGTAAAGCAAGCGGAAGAAACGGTGCAATCAACGCTCCTGATATCACTCCAAGTATCACGTCGCTCGCAATTCTCAGTCTTGTAGAATTCCTGTTCTCGCTGGCAAGCATGTATGGAGTTACAAAGGGTGCAGCAACAATCGCGAACGGCGAGACTAGAATAGAGGCGACAGCAGTGCCGGCTGCCTTCGCGGCAAATTCTAAATTCTGACCAGGTGTCTTTCGTTTGCTTTGCTCGTTTCCCATGTCAGAAGATTATAGTGGACTGAGTAGCAAAGTTGGAATGCGCAATCATTTAAAAGGCGCAATCATTAAAATTGCGCAATCATTAAGAAAAGGAGGAATCATTTAAAAGGCGCAACCATTAAATGGCGTAATCATTAAGAAAAGGAGGAATCATTTACCATTAAATGGCGTAATCATTAAAGCATTAATCAAACCTCGGTGTTGACAATCCAAGCGCGATGAATATCGGTATGCTATGGATGTGGTGTTCGGGCGTCTTAATGCCTGGCAGCCAGTGATTAAATTGCCCAGGTTCAAAGAGCGTGAATGTACCGCCTCCGGCAATTGGATCAGTAGACCAATAATGTACAACATAACAATCCAGGTATTCTTCTCTGGCAACCTTGCCATGGATCTTAACAATATCCCTCAAAGCCAGCTCTGCGACATCTTTGTCAGAATTGGCACCGAACCTTGCGGCATCGTTCGCCCATGTGTGGTTAAGTCAGATACGTGAGACAAAAAAATCAAATAGTATCACAACACGTACCGTCGGGCAAATCCCAGCGTCTGACAACACCAAGAGGACAGGTTACAATGACATGGTCGAAGAATTCGGTTTCATGGGAATTGGTTTTCATTGTCCTTAACTTTGGCGTACGTGATTCCGACTTGTTCGCCTAGATTATGCAGAGTTTATTATATAAAATAGTTAATGATATCATTATTGATAACAATATATATAATTAGTTTGTAAGATAATTTTATTGATATAAGATGACCTTATAGGAATAAGATAACCTTATAGGAATAAGATAACCTTATAGGAATAAGATGACCTTATATGAATAAACTCATATATTATTTAAAAATCTATATTTATTTATATAAATTAATGTTTATACTATGTGTATAAATAAATATCTATAATATCTATTATAAATTTAATTTTATTAAGATGTTTTAAAAAAAAGAGAAAAGTACTATATTGAAGAACACTATAGCTATACTTTGATAGACTTAAAAAAAAAAACAGTATCTAAAGTACTTAATTCTATAAATATTGAAATAGTTTAAAAGTTTATTTAGAAAGTCTTTTAATATGAATGCTTATAGATTAGGCTTTAATTATATAGTATGACAGTTAACTTATAACTTGCTTGATTTCTAAGAACTTACTATGACTTGCTAACTTAATCACCTCTCCATTTCTGTTACTCTTAGCAACAACCCTTCACTCCTAATGACTCCTAGTGATAAACCTTCACTCCTGGTGATGAACCTTGCTCCTGATTCCATCTATTCTCTCAGATTTCAGATCATTTAGCTATTTATAATTGGAATTTAGTTTTAGCAAGCCATCTGTATTCCTTCAATATTTGTATAAATACTCTCTTTATTTCTCTTCAATAAAGTCAGTTCTTTGAAATATCTCAACAATCAGTTATAGTAAAGCCTGAACAAGTGTAGCATGTAGCTGCCAGTAGGGATACACAACAAAGAAATATGTAGCGGTTTTATTAAATTGACTATTAAGCTAAATGTAGCTAAACATTTAACTTTTGTGGGCCCCACCGGTGTCGCTATAGTTAACGAAATGGATAAGTCTCGCTAAATGTAGCGAGGGGATAAATATATTCCCACGCTTTCTATAGGCTATTCACACGGCTATTCACGCGCGTCCACGTACAATCCATTCTTCTTCGTTTCATCAACAAACAAGTCAATGAGGGCGTTGACATTCATGTTGGTATGTGTGAATGTGGATATATAGCGATTGCGCGGTGTGGATGACTGCTCTCTAGTTAAATTTAACGATGTGATTTCTAGTTATGTTTAATTAGCTAAAATTTAGCGTGGCGCGGTGGAGATGCTCTAAAGTTTATTTCAATTTCCCACGAACTAAATTTAAAAAACGAAATTATGGGACTTATAACCAATCATTGTATAGCCCTCCGTCCTCCCAAACTCACAGCTGCAGATTTTTCCTTGCCGTCCGCTGGTACGGTCGTAGCACCCATTCGGTGTCGGCGTCAGTAAGATCAACTGTGCCGAGCTTGATCTCGTACACTGTAAAAGGAATGTAGATGTTAAAAAATGGTGGACGAGACAAGTGAGAATAGGATTGAAGAATATTTTATATACGTACGGCGCATCTCAAACCGCGGGCCAACCTCTGCAAGCTGCACATCTTTGTGACTCGTCTTGAGGAAGACGTGATGACTGGATTCGGTGTGGAAAGGATGATGCGATTTAAAAAAGTGAATAACATCTCTTTCTGCCTGCTCCCTTCTTTGAAAAAGACCGACATCTCGTTTACATAGTGCATATTCCGTCCGTGACAATTGACATTTGCCTACCGGAATGATATGTAATCACTCTCATTCGAAAACGTCATCACGCGTTTAGAGTCATCTTTCGGTACCGGGAAGAGATATTTCAATATATTTGTCACCTATGATGAGCGAGAGAAGCAGAGATTTAATATCAATAGAATCTGGCTGCAATGGCGCTTTCGATTTCAATTGCGCAACTTTACGCTCAGTGAAAAGTGAAACGCATTAAACCCTCGCAAAAACCAACGCTCACCCTCTGCCCCAATTTGGAATTGAAGTTATTAAAGATAAGGTGCGGGAACGCCTCTGACACGGTCCCTTGGTCCTTGATATCGTGCCGCAGCACCACGTTATGCAGCGAGAAGTACGCAGTCGGGCCATAGGGGAAATGGCTAATGATCATACCATCTGCCGAAAAGTCAAGCAAGCGTGTCTTGATGAGCTTGGCTTATAGACTCAAATATGGTTACAACAATAAAATAAGAGTTCGTACCGGGTTGACCACGGTGCTCATGCAAAATGATGAGGTCGGTGACTTCATTGGCTCTGCAGGCGTCGACGATCTCTTTCATGACATGGCCACCGCGATTAATGCGTTGAGAGTTAGGGAAGATGAGGCGTATTTCCTAAAAGATGCATCGTTGGGTGCAATTTTTAACACACCAGAGCATACAATTCAAATAATAGACTAGTCATTACAGGTATAAACAGTCCGATACCTTTGAGAATTGTTGCAACCGGCTGCTAGGATCTCTTGAAGTTGTGACTAAAATCTTGGGATCAAAAACACCGGCACGGGCGTATTCATCATCTACATGCGTTCCGGGATCTTTGGGAGCAATTTATATTTCTATCAATTCCTGTACACACATCAATTATGCTCATGGTACCAAACG
>RBNK01001815.1:0-13311 GCA_003990785.1 Endogone sp. FLAS-F59071 | reverse complement strand
TCTTAAGAAGGGTGTCAGTATAAGTGTAAACTGGCAAGATTTGAATACGATCGATTGAATAAAGTGTATCTGTTAGAATCTTGAAACTATATCAATTGCTTACTCTTTGAGTAAGGCTTTAGTATCCCTTGAGTTGTCTGTTGTAAGCTTCCCTAGCTTGTTGCAGTCCGAATTTTTATTGATAATTGTGAGCAGGGTATTTATAAGAAATTACAAGGTGCTATACGGGCAGCTACCCAGGTTACTACTTGAATTTCTAATTAGCTCGGCTAAATATAAGGTACAAATTGATTGGCTAAGATATAATAAAATAATATATCAGGTTATAATGTAATTGGGCAATGAAATAATATATCAGATCGAAATACTATTTTAGGTTATAGTGTGATTGCGGATCTCAGCAACACTACAAGTCTCAGTAATGCTTCAGGTCTCAGCATTATTGCAAGTCACATGACTTGTGATCTCACATGATCAAATTGTATGTCGTCATAAAATGTTCCATCACATCTCCTTCCTTTCTGCGAGTTAGACTTCAAGGTACAGTTCTAACTCGAAGAAATCTCTTTATAACTGTTTTACCTCTTCCTCTAGCTCCTTTATATCATTCTGTGTTAGTTGATTTAGTTGGTGCGTACTGCACCGAAAGTGGTTCAAAGCACTAGGCTTGTGCTTAAATAGTTGATAAATTCGTTCAGCCATTTTTGCAGCATAGGCAGAGAGTACTCCTTTGAGGGCTCATTGACAGATTTCTCTATCTTTCCAGTTCCAGATATGTTCAACTTCTTCATCCCAGAGTTGTGCAATTCGGTAGTATTCCTTCCACTTATTGATTCATACCAAGTGTTGCCTCCTTTAAATGTTGCATACAATCGATCAGGTCTTCTGTAAGGTTGATCCTTCTATCTCCTCAAGGTCCTCCAGAGGTTCTATATATCAGTAGGTCTCGATCAAGCTGACTTGGACTTCATGGAAGTTGTTCTATCAGGGTATGATATTTCTTGAGGTGGTTTCGGTGGACAGTATAGGATAAGATTGTTCCTATCATTTTTCATAACTGATATGTAGTTCCTTTTATACTGGCGATATAGTATGGTTCTTCCCATTTTAGGTCTAATTTTGCTGACCAAGAGGACTCTACTATATTGCAGTATAATAATACTTGGTCACCAATCTTCAATCTTTCGGTTTTCTTATGTTTCTTGTTATAATTCTTCTTTTGTCAGTCTTATACAATGGCAATAAATTCTCTTGCCTTGTTTCAGACATTGTGTAATTCTTGGATTTCCTTTGTCACACAATGCTCGATTTGCTTTTCCTAGGAGGTGTAGCTGGGTTCTGGAGTAGTCATTACTTGGTCTACCAGCTGATGAGCTTTTCTTCCATAAGTGAGCTCAAAAGGGGTGAACTTTGTTGTCTCTTGTTTCATTGTTCATAGTGCAAATAAGGTGGAAGGTAGGTATAAGTCCCAATCTCCTCCTTGTGATTATACTACTTTAGCAATTGTGTTCTTAATAGTTTGATTCGTCTGTTCAGTGAGTCTATTTCCTTGGTGGTGGTAGGCAGTAGTCTTTATCTGGCAGATTCCGAAGTGTTGCATCAATATCTGCATAAATTCATTAACAAATTCAGTTCCTTGATCGGAGGTTATTTCATAAGGTATTCCATGGTGGTAGATAATATCTTTATAGATAAAAGGTGCAATATTAAGGGCATCTGCAAGGGGCAAGACTCTTGCTTTGTGGTACTTAGTCAGATAATCTACTGCTACTACAATGTATTGATTTCCTCTAAGTGTTCTTGGTAGCAGTCCAACAATATCTATTCCAATATGTTCAAAGGGTCCTCCAGGTACAATCGGTTGTAAGGTCTTGACTTCCTTTCCTCGGTGCCTCTTCTGGCAAGTGTTGCATCTTCTGATGTATTCTCTAATATCTTTATACATGTTCTTCCAATAGTATTTTTCTGATAATCGTTGATATGTGTTGTCTACACCCATGTATCCTGCCAGCTGATAGTCATGAGAGGCCTGAAGTACCATCTGCCTTTTGTGTTCAGGAACTACAAGTCGTGTCTGTTCTCTGTATCATCGATAAAGTATATTATTCTTAATAAAATAGTTAAGTGTCGTTGTCTGTATAAGCCATTGATCATTTTTGTTCGTCATCTCAGTAAAGGTTAAGTTACTGAGGTAATCCAGATATCCGTTATAGAGTTTAGTGTCCATTGGGTAGGTATATTCTTTTTGATTCAGGGTGTCGATCTCAGATAAATTGGGGTAGGTATGAGAGGGTGTCCACATTCTGATGATTCCGTCCTTTTCTATATTGTGTTATGAAGTCATACTCCTGCAGTATGGCTAGCCATCTTGCATATATTCCTGTCAGATTCGGTTTGTTCCAAAGTCATTTGAGGGCTGAGTGGTCTGTTATCAGGGTGAACTGTTTTCCAATCAGGAAGTGGCGGAAGTTTTGTACAGCCCAAATAACTGCTATGTATTCCAGTTGGGTGGCTCCATAGGAAAGTTCTGCTCCATGGGTAGCTCGTCCTGCATAAGCAATCACATGTTTTCCGTCTTTGTCATCCTGTGCTAAAATTGCTCCAAGTCCGAATGACAATGCATCTGTATACAGCTTGAACACTTTTGTGAGATCTGGTCTTGCCATAACTAGTGTATAAGTAAGTACTTCCTTGATCAGATTGAAGGCAGTTTGTGCAGCTGATGTCCATTTCCATGCTCTTCCTTTTCTTTGCAACATATGCAGGGGTATAGCAATTTCAGAGTAACTAGGGATAAACCTTTTATAGAACTGGACCAGTCCTAAGAATCCTTATAAGGTCATCTTATCTTGCGGAGTTGGAAAGGCCTTGACGATTTTGGTCTTCTTTAGATCCAGGCAGATTTCTCCTCCATCGATTATAAATCCAAGGTATTTGATTTTCTTCTATCCAAAGTAGCATTTTGTTGGCTTGATCCTTAATTCGTGTTTTCTGAGTTATTCAAATACTTCCTTCAGGATCACCATGTGTTCTGCAAAGTTCTCCACATAAATGTTAATGTTATTGATGTACACAATCACTCCATGTCCAATCAAATCATAGAAGATCTTGTTTATTGTAGCCTGGAAGGTGGCGGGTGCATTGCAAAGTGCAAAGGACATTCTTGTAAATTTGTACTGTCCAAATGGTGTAACAAATGCTGATTTCTCCTGTGCTTTGGGTGTCATTCCGATTTGGTTATATCCTGCCCATAGGTTCAAGGTTGAGTAGATTTATACCTTTTTCAACATGTTTTATAAGTCTTCCGAGTGCGGGATTGGATATGCGTACTTCTTGGTAACTGAGTTTAGTTTGTGATAATCAATAACCATTCTCTGTCCATCTTTCTTCGGTACTATGCTGATAAGTGATGCCCAGAGGCTCTTCGACCGTACAATTACTCCTGACTCTAACAGTTCCTGAATATGCTTTCATACAAAGTCATGATAGTTGGCTGGCAATCTGTAAGGTGCTTGTTTGATTGGTTTGGCATCTCCTATATCGATATGGTGTGTGAAGAAGGCTTGGTCCGATAAGTCCTTGAAACTGATTGCGATGATATGTTTATACTCCTTCAGTAGGTCTTATAACTGTTTCTTCTGGTTTGGTAACAGGTTTTCATTAAGGGAGTAGATGTGCTTCTTGGCACTCTCCTGGTCATCCAGTTTCTCTATTATCACATTTGCTTGTCTAGTCGATCCGAATCCTTTCCTTCCATGTTGTGTTTCTTCTAAATTTTCTACTTTTTTTAAAGGTTGCTATTCACATTTGATGATCACCATTTGGGCGATCCGATCGCCTTGGTATACTTTGAATTGGCTGTGGTTGTGGTTAACTAGTCCAACCTCAATTTCTCCTCTATAGTCTTCATCTATTAATCCGGAGAAGGCTCCTATTCCAGAATTGCAGTAGAGTCCACTTCTTGCCCATACTTGTGCACATTGTCCGGGTGGTAGGGTGATAGCAATTCCAGTTTTTACGAAGGCTGATGATTTTGGTTTTAGAGTGCAGTCTTCATCTGTATATAGGTCATAACCTGCGGCTCCTTCAGTTTTTCTCTTTGGTATGATTGCACTTTCTGTCAGTTTCTTAACTCGAGTTGCTGTATCCTTTTCTTCAACTGTAAATACTTCTTCAAAGGTGGGGACATTCGGCTCCTTCCACTGTTCATGAGTTGTGTCCTGAGGCAGTTTTTGCCACAAGTCCTTCCACCACCAATAGCATATACTGATACATTCATTGGGGTGAATTATTTCCTCAAGTGCGATGATTTCTTCTTCCAAGTCTGAATCACTTTCTTCAATTAGAGTAGGTCCATCATCTTCATTATCTTCCTGGAACAAGGCCTTGACTTCGATAGGTGTCTGAGTAGTGTAAACTTCATTGATCTACTCCTCAGGTATTTCCTCATCTTCATTCTCTTTGGATATTATCTGTTCTTGTTTTTGGTCATAACATTCCTTCCAAGTTCTATGATAGTTGATATCATATGGTTTGTCTGGATATCTGACCCAGTTTTCACATTCCCAAAGGTCATAGGGGTTGACTTCATCCCAGTAACATCCTTGCAGGTAGATGTTGCGATTTCCCCAGAGACGTCCTTTGTCGATATGTCCGATATTCATCCAAAAGCAGTCCCATACTTCTCCAGTATTATCTATGAATGGGTGAGGGTTCCCTCCATTATACGGCCCATGATTCATTGAGGGTGGAGTCCTTCGGCAGGTCTGTAATAATCTCGGTTTCTTGATTCTTTTCTCAGTTAGCAAATGCATCTCCAAGGTGTCTTGGTAAGGTATTAACTTTGTCTCACTGCAGGTGCACATCATCTCAGCACAATAGATGCATTGCTCACAGAATGGGCATCTAGTATTCCTCATGTTGTATTCAATCAATTGGTTCTTCTCCAGAGGCGTCAGGTGGCAGTATTCACTATGGATCACCATGTTCACTTCTTCTTCCATCATGTTGAGGTGTGCCTGTCTGGGGGTTATTTCTTTATCTGTGTCACTATCTTCTGGTCTCTGAGTAAGTTTCGGTACTACTCCTTTCTGAATATCCAAGGGTATGCTGAACTTTCTTCTATGATTGACGAAGATTAGCCTTTGTATGTCCAGGTCAATTCTTGCTTTAGCTTTCTTCAACCAGCTGTTGCCCAAGATAGTATTATAGGATTGTGCATCAGTGACAACCATTCTGATGGGGATTATTTCTATTCCAAACTAAACTGGTACTTTTCGGAGTACTTCTAAAGATATGCTGCTCTTTCCACTTACAATAACCAAAGTAGAGGTAGCGGGCTCATCAATATCTTATCCCAAGCGGTCTAGGAAATGTTTAGCGATGATACTGACTCCTACTCCAGTGTCGATAATAACTGAGCATGCTAATCCTCCAATGTTGTATTGTGCATAGGCGGATGAGGTATAGGTTTGCTCCTCTTGTTCTTTGGCAGTATTGACTTCTTCAAATCGGATGGTTGGTTTGGTTTCCATAATCTGAGTCTTCACCTTTTGTTTTGTCGATGGTGCGATCTGGAAGAGTTGTTTAAATATAATGTTGGCCTTCTGACTGGCAATGTCTTGCCATGGGTCATATTTGAATTCTCTAACTCTCCTAGGCTTCTTCTCCTTGTTTTCTTCCTGATCTGCCATTTCTTCATCTCTGGTGGTTGAAGTAACTGTCTCGCCAGGTTGCATTATTTGTTTGAAGGCTTTGTCCCATTGATCCTCATTCAACTGTTACCTTTGTAAGAGTAATATTATTAGACATTACAAATAACTATTACTGTGCCACAGCACTACTTAGAACATTCTAATTACTTAAATCTAGAAGAAGAAACCAATACTTCCTTATCAGGATCAGATACAGAAAAAGACGTAGGTACCGCTGACATCGTAGGCACCACTGACATCGTAGGCACTGCCAACATCGTAGGTGCCGCCGACATCATAGGCACTGCCGACATCGTAGGCAGCACCAACAATATCAATACTATTCAAGATTTATAGTTAGTTTATATTATCAATCTTAGCTTTTCAATTTTTGTATAAATATCCCTCAATTCTTTATTCAATAAACTTCAGTCTGACAATCAGCCTTCAAGTTAAATCTTATCCACTCCTCCCTTAACAACCCCTTATATATAAAAACATCGATCTTATATAACTCTCTACAAGAAGCCGAAACCTCAAGAGGTTTTGCATAATGCAGATAGTTGCGGACTCATTAAATTGAAGTTCTACACTATTCTTGCAATCCCTTTTTAAAAATGAGTTCAATAGTAGTGCACACTCAAGATCCCTTTGAGAGCTAAAGATCTCACCCTCTTCTACACACATCAAAAAGCGCTAAAGACTATAAGTCTGAAATTCACAATTAATAATCTTATAAAGAAACAAAGTACTTTCGATACCTTAGAAACCTTGCGACATACTCGGAGATTCCTAAGTCCAACACGGATTAGTATTATCAGACGCTTCCTCACAGGTGGTTTAGGAGAAACCCCCTTACAGCCTTTGTGTTGGCTTCTTAGGCTTCTCAATGACAACCTCAGGTTCCTGGGTTGGTTTCTTTCTTGAGTAGGGAGTCTTCCTCATGGTAGTGCAGCTGACTGCTTCAACTAGGTAGGCCTCCAAGTATTCTTTGCTAAATTCTTCATCTTCCTCTTTGATTTCTTGTACTATGTTAGCATGGTCAGCCTTCTTTTTCTCTTCTCTCTCTCGTCCTTCCTTCCAACTTCTAGTTCAGCAATCTTTGGCAAAATGGCTATGTCTTCCATAGAGGAAGCAGTTTATCTTGGTCTTGTTGCGTTCTTTAGTGACAAAGGTTCCTCTCGGTTACCTGTTCTGGTGGATCACCTTGGCTTCAAGATCAGCTATGTGTGCTGTCATTTTGGAGAACATCTTGGTAATCTTCTCCATTTTGTCTTCATGTGTTATCTTCCCCATTTTTGCTATGACTGTTAGTTTGATAGTGTCCTCTTCAGGTAGTTTGGCTGTTGTGGATACCATTTGAACTACAGGTATTCCAGTGCTGAATTTCCTGCATAGATCTTGTGGTAACTTATCATATAGAGATGCTAAATGTCCTACCTCAGTGTCCCAAAAGGCCTGTACCATCCTGACTTTCTCCTCCATTCTTCGAGGGCCAAACCTCTTGATATGGCACTAGAGATCTGCAGGTAAGCTGTTCATGAACACCATTTCTTATACAACCGGGCTGGTTTCTCCACAGAGTTGCATATACTGATCGATGGTAGTAACCCAATCTTCTAGGCACTGGTTGATTGACATCTTCATATTGAATAGCTGTTCTTTGATCGATTCTCGTTTCTGTTTGGTGAAGTACTTCTCCTCTAACCAAGCTCTTGTAACATCCCAATGAGCAGTGACTAATGCTGCAGCAGTAGGTGCATTTCCAGCTGCTGCTGTGGCTGCGAGGATTAATCCTCCTAGTCCAGTGGCTGTTGCATCTGTTAGAGCCAAATGGTAGGCTTCTCTTGCAGATCCTCTAAGTTGGGTGGTCAGGATAGGCAACCATCGGGTGCTAACTGTTCCTTTGGCTGCAAAGTAGCTTTCCAAATCATCTAGGAATTCTCAAACATATTCCTTAGTGTATCCATAAAAGGTAGGTAGTCTGTCTGCCATGGTTTCTTCGTCCTCTTGAAGTCTTCTCCTAGGTAGTTGTAGTAATGCGGTTGGTGGCGGTGGTAGTGCCATTCTTGCTTTTGTCTTCCACTATGGGTTTCAGCAAGTTCGGTTATGCAATATAGGTAACAAATTGGTCGAGGTGTCGATTGATTTTCTGCCAGTCGGCACCAATTGTGATGGACTAAAATATATTAACAGCGAAATACTCTGATATTGAGCAAGTGCAGAAAATACGTTTTAGAGGTCTTAGCAGTTTATGTGGTAGTGTCTTAAGAAGGGTGTCGGTATAAGTGTAAACTGGCAAGATTTAAATGTGATCGATTAAATAAAGTGTATCTGTTAGAATTTCGAAACTATATCAATTGCTTACTTCTTGAGTAAGGCTTTAGTATCCCTTAAGTTATCTGTTGTAAGCTTCCCTAGCTTGTTGCAGTCTGAATTTTTATTGATAATTGTGAGCAGGGTATTTATAAAAAATTACAAGGTGCTATACGGGTAGCTACCCAGGTTACTACTTGAATTTCTGATTGGCTCAGCTAAATATAAGATACAAATTGATTGGCTAAGATATAATAAAATGATATATTAAGTTATAATGTAATTGGGCGATGAAATAATATATCAGATTGAAATACTATTTTAGGTTATAGTGTGATTGCAGATCTCAGCAATACTACAAGTCTTAGCAATGCTTCAGGTCTCAGCATTATTGCAAGTCACATGACTTGTGATCTCACATGATTAAATTGTATGTTGTTACAAAATGTTTCATCACAATATAAAATACTACTTGAGTAATAAGAATGACATGATAAAGAAAATAAAAGTTTTTGAAAGAGAAAAAAAAAGTTAGTTATGTAAGCCTATTTTTGCGATCAACATTTCAAGTCTGGGTTGCACAAGTGGCTTGGTTAATACATCAGCAATCATTTCATCTGTTGCCATGTAAATGATATCTATCACCTTTGATTCAACTTTCTCTCAAATAAAGTGGTGCTGAATGTCAATATACTTTAATTGAGCATGATTAATTGGGTTTTTGGCGAGGGTAATTGCTGATTGGTTATCTTCAAATAAGGTTGTCACACAATTCTGTAAATATCCTAGCTCATCCAATAGGGTACATAGCCAAATAGCTTCTCTCGTCGCATGTGCTAATGCCATATATTCTACTTCAGTTGTTGATAGGGCAACAGTTGGTTGGTGCTTGCTTGACCAGCTGATAGCTCCCCCTGATAGGTTGAAAATATACCCTGTGGTTGATTGTCATGTATTAATGTCTCCTCCCCAGTTGGCATCACTGAAACTGATCAGCTTTAGATCCTGATCGCATCTAAGGCACAGCTTATAATTGGCTGTTCCTTTAATATATCTTAATAATTGTTTGAGGGCATGGTGATGTTCTTGCATTAGATTGGCTGAAAATTGACTGATAACGCTAACAGCAGCAGCTAGATCAGGTCTCGTCTCAATCATCAGATACATTATGCTACCAATCATTTGTCTAAATAGATTTTGGTCTGTAGATTTTCCCCCTTCAGCTTTAAGTTGAATAGATAGATCAAGGGGTGTACTGATTGGCTTGGCATCTGTCATATTAAACCTTGTAATGATTTGATTGGCAAAGTGACTTTGATCAATTGTGATTATATGTGTTTTTCGATCGCGCATGATTCGAATATTTAGAAAATATTTAATTTCACCATAGTCCATCATATCAAATGCGTTGCTAAGCTCTACCTTGAATTTGTTCATCGTTTTCATTGAATCAGCCAGAATTAGTAGATTGTCAACATATATAGCAATAATTATCAGCAATTGATCATCTTGTCTCCTTCTTAGATAAATGCTATAATCTGATTGTAGTCTTGTAAAATTTGATTGGCTGAGGTAGTTGTCAATCTTCTGATTCCACATATGAGGTAATTGCTTTAGTTTATACAATGATCGATTGAGCTTATACACAGATCTTAGTGACAGCTCTGATTGGTCAATTCCTTCAGGTACTATCATGTAGATCTTCTTATCAAGATCGCCATTCAGGAACGCAGTTTTTACATCCATTTGGTGAATTTCTAAGTTTAGGACTGTACCAATCAATAAAAGTGCCCTGATCGATGTGAATTTCACCATGGGAGCAAATGTTTCATCATAATCAATTCCTTGCTGTTGTGAATATCCCTTGGCAACTAATCTCGCCTTGTACCTGGCAACTGATCTATCAGTGTTGAGCTTCTTTTTAAATACCTATCTACATCCAATCAGCTTGTGTCCCACAGGCACTTCAGGTACAATTGTCCATATGTCATTATTCTTAAGTGATTTAAGCTCTTGATTGATCACTTCCTGCCAAAGCTTTGTATCAGGCACGGAAATTGCTTCCTTGTAGGTTATTGGGTCATCAGTCGATTCAATTAAATTAGCTTTTGGCATACGATCTTGCCAAATTTGTAGAGCTTCAGTGTCTATCAATTGTTCGATTAGCTCCCAGGTGTTGTTATCATCATTGTCATAGCCTAGCCATTTTACCAGATATTACCTTTTTTCATCAATCTTGCATTCTCCGATGATCACTTCAATGACATATTCTTGATCTTCTGGGTTGACGATTGTTGAGGATTTTAATATAATAGATTCATCAAATGTGATGTCGTGGCTGATCTCTATCTTCCTATTGGTTGGATCCCAGAGCCTGTATACCTTCTTTTCATCATGATAGCCAATCATTTTAAGCTTTTTAGATTGGAGCGCCAGTTTTGACCTTTTTCCTTTACAAATATGCATATATGCATTAGCCCATATGACACATAAGTTACTGATATTAGACTTGTAACTGTGCCATAATTCAAATGGTGAAGCACTCTCCTTATTGGCTCGCATTGGCAATCGGTTGCGTAAATATGTAGCACTTGCAGCAAGTTCAGCCCAAAGTTCATCAGATATGTCGGCAGTGATTTTAATGGCCTGGATCGACTCCATCAATGTCTGGTTATATTGTTCGGTGACACTGTTTTGTTGTGGTGTGTCTGGTGTTATCATCTCATAATGAATTCCATTTTTGATTAAAAATTTGTGCATCTCGGTGTTTATATACTCTCCTCCTCCATCGGACTAGAGAATCTTCAGTTTTCGGCCCAATTGCATTTCGGCAAATGTCTTGAATGCCTGGAATCAATCAAATGTATTACTTTTATTGTCAATAAAATATGTTGTAACATAGCGAGTGGCATTATCAATGAATGTTAATATATATTTCACTCCATTAACTGATAGCGTGAGCATCAGCCTACACAGATCTGAGTGCACCTTTCCGATAGGCTCTATTGATCGATTTTTCACGTGTCCGAAAGGCTTTCAGTGCAACTTTGCGTGTTCACACCCAGTACATATTTTGATTTATCCGGTTGACAGCCACACATCTCCGAGCTCTGTGACAAATTTGTTGATTGATTGCAAAGTATTTCAGCCCAGATAGCTCAGCCAGTGATGCCATAATGTATAGTCATCAATCTTAGAATCGGCGATATTTGCTTCTAGCTCTAGTAATGTTGATAAATGAAATAGATCACCATCAGCTTATCTGATTTTGATTTCCTTATAATCCATGCCGATTTTAATTACTGATCCATCGCTTTTGAAGGTTATGTCATTTCCGTCACATGTTAACGCCCACACAGATATTAAATTTCTGGTGATTTCTAGTACATATAAAATATTCCATAATTTCAGCTCGACATCGAGCTTAATCATCCTAATGTGCGTGGCACATAGCTTCTCATTCCCTACACATATGACCAAGCTGTCGTGCTCAGCCACTATCTCGAAAATCTCCCATTAGTTAAACATATATTGTATGGTGCCTGAATCGATAATTGTACCAATCACCAGATTTGCTTCGGCTCTTAGTTTAGCCTTTTCTTTTTCTGTTTTTACCTAATTGTTGAATTTGTCACATTGGAATATTCTATGTTCTCCCTCACAGATGTAACATTTCCAAGGGTATCCCTGAAAATTCCTGCCTCAATGGGCTCTGCGATTGCCACCTCAGTCGCCTCTATCATTATAATGACCTCCTCGATTGTTTCCATTATCATTGTTATAGCCTCGACCTCGTCTGGCGCTTCCGCCTCGATTGCCATGACTGCTACCTCGGTAGCCACCTCAGTAGCTACCTCGGTTGCTGCCTCGGTCTGTCACATGGGCTTCGTCACACCTCTGCTTACTATCTAGGTCAAACCTGATGCATGTGAGTTGTAAAGCCTCCAGCATCGTCAGTATATTCTCCCGTGCAAGTATTAATTTCTAGTACCTGGGGCTTAGACCCTAGAGATATTGTAGTATAGCTTCTGTATCAGTTATGTCTTTGATTTGCGCCATAATTCGGTTGAATGCATCATTATAATCTTCGATCGATCCCTTTTGCTTCATCATTGCAAGCTTATTGCACATTCATAACAATTGTTCTATTAGTGCGTATTTTTGTGTCATAGCCTCTTTAAGCTTATTCTATAAATCAAATTCTCCCAATATGTTCACGTGCCTCTGTAGCTACATTCTAGCGTTGCCTGTAATTTTACTAATTACTGTGTTGACTTTCTTCTTTTGTACTGATAGATCGGCACTGGTGATAAATTGCTCTATGGTATCAAAGTAATCAAACAATCTGGGTGCGCCTCCTGACCTATCGAATTTGTTGATCGATCTCAGGTACTCCTTCACTAGATCGTTAAGCTTTATTGATGTTGTTGGTGATGGTGATTGTATTTGTATTTGTAGCATGTTGCCTTCTGTAGCTGCATTCTGATTGGTTGGCATACTGGATGATGTGTTTGTTTTGTTGATTTTTATCATCAATTCACCCAATAGGGTTGCCAGCATGTCTAATTTATCTTCCTGATTTCTGATCATTGTAACTATCTATTCCTATCGATCAAGGCTAAATCCTATATTGCTCTGATGGTTACCATCTAATCCTTTATCATTATCAAGGGTTTGATATCTGTTGTCTGTTTTTAATTTAGACTGCAATCTTATCAATCTTGTTGCTGACGATGATATGTATAGGTTGTCTATTTCGTTGTGTTGTGTCATTGAATGCTATGTCATTATGTGTTGTTTATCATGTTGCTTTATCGCGGTATCGTTTGTCACATTGTTTATCACATTGTTTGACACATTGTTTACAATGTTAAATATGTTGAAATTTGATCTTCAAATGTGTGTGTTTGGAGTAAAGAGCGCACTGGCTAATGAAGCCAATATGCGTGTATTTATTAATGCTAAATTATGATTGGTCGATACAAACAAAGATCATCTAAGCCACAATTGAGTGACGTATGATCGATCATTAATGCATCGATCATTGATAGAAGAGATATAATAAGCTAATAATTACAACACTCCCCCTGCTTGATATATCTCGATAAAATAAATGAATAAAAAAGAATAAAAATAGTGTTCAACTGTACATCACAAATGTCATCCATGAAGTATATTCACTGCAAATTATTATATATAAAATACTACTTGAGTGATAAGAATGACGTGATAAAGAATATAAAATTTTTAAAGAAATAATGTTAGTTATGTAAGCCCATTTTTGCGATCAATGTTTCAAGTC
>RBNK01001814.1:0-13312 GCA_003990785.1 Endogone sp. FLAS-F59071 | reverse complement strand
GTATAAACTAGTTTTCTTCCCAACCAAGTAGTATCTATATTAGCTTTATTCTTAGTATATCATTCTAAATATCTTCTAGTTTCTAGTAGTATTAAAACAGATTTACTATTTATCATACTATATCTGGACAATATCTAATTAACAAAATGTTTTTGTCTAATCATTAAAGTATAGCAAGATTAGTTATATGTAATCTTAATATCTAAAAAGTGATAAACTTTACTATAATTGTTATAGCAAATGTCTTATTAAAACTTAGACTTAAGTTCTAACACTAGTTTATATATCTTAGTAAGTATTAGTAAATTATATATATATAATACAATAATTGCTAATAACCTTTTATATTAAATATAAATACTATAATCAGTATTCAATCTATTAAAGCCTTATGTAAGGGAGTTTCTTCTAAACTGCCTGTGAGGAAGTATCTAATAATACTAATCTATATTAGACTTAGGAATCTCCAAGTACGTTACAAGGTTTCTAAGGTATCGAAAGTACTTTGTTTCTTTATAAGAATATTAATTATGTTTTTTAGACTTATAGTCTTTTTCTAGCACTCTTGATATATATAGAAGGGGGTGAGATCTTTAGCTCTCAAAGGGATCTTGAGTGTGCACTGCTATTGAACTCAGTTGTTGAAATATTGTAAGAATAGTACAAAACTTCAATTTAATGAGTTTGCGACTATCTGCATTATGTGAGCCTCTTGAGGTTCTGGCTCTTGTAGATTTATATAAGATCAATATTGTGATAGAACATTTTATGATGATATATATTTTGATTATGTGAGATCACAGTCATATGATCCATAATAACATTGAGACTCATAATGTTATTGAGATCCATAATCATATTATAATCTAAAATAGTATTTCGATCTGATATATTATTTCACTATCCAATTATATTATAACTTGATATATCATTTTATTATATTCTAGCTAATCAATTTGTATTTTATATTTAGCTGAGCCAATCAGAAATTCAAGTAGTAACCTAAATAGCTGCCTGTATAGTATCTTATAATTTCTTATAAATACCCTGCTTGCAATTATCAATAAAATTTGGACTACAACAAGCTAAGGAAGCTTACAATAGATAATCCGAGGAATACTGAAGTCTTACTCAAGGAGTAAGCAATTAGGATAGTTTTGAGACTCTAACAGATATACTTTATTCAATCGATTGCACTTAAATCTTGCTAGTTAACACTTATACAGATATATTACTTTTCTTAAGATGCTACTGCATAAACCGCTAAGACCCCTAAAAACATATTTTCTGCACTTGCTCAACCTCGAGTATTTCACCATTAATATATTTTAATCCATCACAATTGGTACCAACTGGCAGGAAATCAATCAACATCTCAACCAATTTGTTACCTATATTGTATAACTGAACTTGCCAAAACCTATAGTGGAAGACAAAAGCAAGAATAGCACTACCACCACCACTACTCATATTACTACAACTACCTAGGAGAAGACCTCAAGAGGACGAAAAAATCATGGCAGACAGACTACCTACCTTTTATAGATATACTAAGGACTATGTTCAAGAATTCCTGGATGATTTAGAAAGCTACTTCACAGCCAAAGGAATGGCCAGCACTCAATAGATTCCTATTCTAGCTGCCCAACTTAAAGAACTTATGAGAGAAACATACCACATGGCCCTAACTGATGCAGCAGCCACCAGACTAGGAGGATTACTCCTCACAGCTACTGCAGCAGCTGGAAATAGAGCTACAGCTGCAGCAATAGCTACCACTCATTGGGATACTACGAGAGTCTGGTTAGAAGAGAAGTATTTCATCAAACAGAAGTAAAGAACAACTATTCAACATAAAGATGTCAATCAACCAGTGCCTAGAAGATTGAGTTACTACTATTGATCAGTATATGCAACTCTATAGAGAAACCAGCCAAGTGATGAAATTTGATCTTCGAATGTGTGTTTGGAGTAAAGAGCACACTGGCTTATGAAGCCAATATGCATGTATTTATTAATGCTAAATTATGATTGGTCGATATAAATAAAGATTGTCTAAGCTATAATTGAGTGATATAATAATTGATCATTGATGAGAAAGAGAGATATAATAAGCTAATAATTACAATACTCCCCCTGCTTGATATATCTCGATAAAAAAATAAATAAATAAAAAATAAAAAAAAATAAAATGTTCAACTGTACATCACGAATAGCATCCATGAAGTATATTTACTGCAAATAACTATATGTAAAATACTACTTGAGTGATAAGAATGATGTGATAAAGAACATAAAAGTTTTAGAAGGTTAGTTACGTAAGCCCATTTTTGCGATCAACATTTCAAGTCTTGGTCACACAAGTGGCTTGGTTAATGCATCGGTAATCATTTCATCTGTCACTATATAAACAATATCTATCATCTTTGATTCAACTTTCTCTCAAATAAAGTGGTGCTGAATGTCGATATGCTTTGATTGAGCATGATTAATTGGATTTTTGGCAAGGGCAATTGCTGATTGGTTGTCTTCAAATAAGGTTGTTGTACAATTCGGCAAATATCCTAGCTCATCCAATAGGGTGCATAGCCAAATAGCTTCTTTCGTCACATGTGCTAATGCTATATATTCTGCCTCAGTTGTTGATAGGGCAATGGTTGGTTGGCGTTTGCTTGACCAGCTGATGGCTCCTCCTGATAGGTTGAAAATATAGCCCGTGGTTGATCGTTGTATGTTAATGTCTCCTCCCCAGTTGGCATCACTGAAACCGATCAGTCTTAGATCCTGATTACATCCAAGGCACAGCTTATAATTGGCTGTTCCTTTAATATATCTTAATAATTGTTTGAGGGCATGGTGATGTTCTTGCATTGGATTGGCCGAAAATTGACTGATGATGCTAACAGCAGCAGCTAGATCAGGTCTCGTCCCGATCATCAGGTACATTATGCTACCAATCATTTGTCTGAATAGACTTTGGTCTGCAGATTTTCCTCCTTCAGCTTTGAGTTGAATGGATAGATCAAGGGGTGTGCTGATTGGCTTGGCATCCATCATATTAAACCTTATAATAATTTGATTGGTAAAGTGGCTTTGATCAATTGTGATCATGTGTATTTTTCGATCATGCATAACTTGAATACCCAGAAAATGTTTAATTTCGCCACAGTCTGTTATCTCAAATGCGTTGCTAAGCTCTGTCTTGAATCTGTTCATCGTTTCCATCGAATCAGCTAAAATTAGTAGATCATTGACATATATAGCAATAATTATCAGCGATTGATCATCTTGTCTTCTTCTTAGATAAATGCTGTGATCTGATTGTAGTCTTGTAAAATTTGATTGGCTGAGGTAATTGTCAATCTTCTGATTCCACATACAAGGTGATTGCTTTAGTCTATACAATGATTGATTGAGCTTACACACAGCTCTCAGTGACAGCTCCGATTGGTCGATTCCTTCAGGTACCATCATGTAGATCTCTTCATCAAGATCGCCATTCAGGAACGCAGTTTTTATGTCCATTTGGTGAATTTCTAAGTTTAGGGTTGCTCTGATCGATAAAAGTGCCCTGATCAACATGAATTTCGCTACAGGAGCAAATGTTTCATCATAATCAATTCCTTGCTGTTGTGAATATCCCTTGGCCACTAATCTCGCCTTGTATCTGGCAACTGATCCATCAGTGTTGAGCTTCTTTTTAAATACCTATCTGCATCCAATCGGCTTGCGTCCCGCAGGCACCTCAGGTATAATCGTCCACATATTATTATTCTTAAGTGATTTAAGCTCTTGATTGATCACTTCCTCCCAAAGCTTTGCATCAGGCAGAGAAATTGCCTCCTTGTAGGTCATTGGGTCATCAGTCGATTCAATTAAATTAGCTTCTGATATGCAATCTTGCCAAATTTGTAGAGCTTCAGTATCGATCAATTGTTCGATTGGCTCCCAGGTGTTGTCGTCATCATCATAGCCTAGCTATTTAACCAGATATTGTCTTTTTTCATCAATCTTGCATTCTCCAATGATCGCTTCGATGACATATTCTTGATCTTCTGGGTTGATAATTGTTGGGGATTTTAATATAATAGATTCATCAAATGTGACATCGCGGCTGATCTCTATCTTCCTATTGGTTGGATCCCAGAGCCTGTATACCTTCTTTTTGTCATGATAGCCAATCATTTTAAGCTTTTTGGATCGGGGTGCTAGTTTCGACCTTTTTCCCTTGCAAATATGCATATATGCATCAGCCCATATGACGCACAAGTTACTGATATCAGGCTTATGACCATGCTATAATTCAAATGGTGAAGTACTCTCCTTATTGGCTCGTGTTGGCAATTGGTTACGTAAATATGTAGCACTTGCGGCAAGTTCTGCCCAAAGTTCATCAGGTATGCCGGCAGTAATTTTAACTACCCGGATTGACTCCATTAATGTCCAGTTATATCGTTTAGCTACACCCGTTTTGTTGCGGCATGTCCAGCATCATCATTTCATGATGAATTCTATTTTTGATTAAAAATTCGCACATCTCAATGTTTACATACTCTCCTCCTCCATCTGATCGGAAAATCTTGAGTTTTCAGCCTGATTGTGTCTCGGTGAATGCCTTGAATGTCCAGAATCGATCAAATGTATCACTTTTGTTGTCAATAAAATATGTTGTAACGTAGCGAGTGGCATCATCAATGAATGTTAATATATATTTCGCTCCATTGACTGATGGCATGGGCATCGGCCCACACAGATCTGAGTGTATCCTTCCGATAGGCTCCATTGATCGATTTTTCGCATATCCGAATGGCTTGTGGTGCAACTTCGCATGTTCACACCTGGCACATATTTCGATTTATCTGATTGACAGCTACACATCTCTGAGCCCTGTGACAAATTTGTTGATTGATTGCAGAGTATTTTGGCCTGGATAGCCTAGCTGGTGATGCCATAATGTATAGTCATTAATCTTGGAATCGGCAATGTTTGTAATCTTAGAATCGGCAATGTTTGCTTCTAGCTCTAGCTCTGGTGATGTTAATAAATGAAATAGGTCGCTATCGGCTTGTCCGATTTTGACTTCTTTGTAATCCATGCCAATTTTAATTACTGATCCATCGCTCTTGAAGGTTATGTCATTTCCATCACGTGTCAATGCCCACATAGATATTAAATTTCTAGTGATCTCCAGTATATATAAGATGTCCCGTAATTTCAGCTCATCATTGAGCTCAATTGTCCCAACGTACGTCACGCATAGTTTCTCATTCCCTGCACATGTGATCAAGCCATCATGCTCAGCTACCATCTCGAAAATCTCCAATTGGTTGAACATATGTTGCATGGCACCTGAATCGATGATAGCACCAATCGCCAGATTTGCTTCGGCTCTCAGTTTAGCCTTTTCTTTTTCTGTTTTTACCCAATTGTTGAATTTGTTGCATTGAAATATTCCGTGTTCTTCCTTACAGACATAATATTTCCGAGGGTGTCTCCAAAAATTCCCACCTCGATGGGCTCTGTGATCACCGCTTCGGTCATTATGATGACCTCCTCGATTGTTTCTATTATCGTTGTTATAGCCTCGGCTTCATCTGGCATTTCCGCCTCAATTGTCGCGACCGCTGCCTCAGTAGCCACCTTGGTCGCCGCCTCGGTAGCCACCTTGGTCGCCGCCTCGGTAGCCACCTCGGTCTGTCGCGTGGGCTTCGTCGCACCTTTGTTTACTATCCGAGTTGAACCTGATGCATGCGAGTTATAAAGCCTCCAGCATTGTCAGCATATTCTCCTGCATAAGTATTAATTCCTGGTACCTGGGGCTTAGACTCCAGAGATATTGCGGTATAGCTTCTGTGTTGGTTATGTCTTCGATTTGCACCATAATCCAGTTAAACACATCATTATAATCTTCAATTGATCCTTTTTGCTTCATCATCACAAGCTTATTGTGCATTTATAGCAATTGTTCCATTGGTGCGTATTTTTGCATCATAGCCTCTTTAAGCTCATTCCATGAATCAAATTCTCCCGATGTATTCATATGCCTCCATAGCCACATTCTAGTGTTGCCTGTAATCTTACTGATCACTGTGTTGACTTCCTCCTTTTGTACTGATAGATTGGCGCTGGTAATAAATTGCTCTACAGCATCAAAGTAATCAAACAATCTGGGTGTGCCTCCTGATCCATTGAATTTGTTGATCGATCTCAGATACTCCTTCACCAGATTATTAAGCTTTGTTGATGTTGTTGGTAATGGTGATAGTCGTAGCGTATTGTCTTCTATAGCTGCATTCTGATTGGTTGGTGCACTAGGTGATGCATTTGTTTTGTTGATTTTTGCCATCAATTCGCCCATTAGGGTTGTCAGTGTATCTAATTTATCTTTCTGATTTCTGATCATTATAGCCATCTGTTTCTATCGATCAAGGCTAAATGCAATATTGCTCTGATAGTTGCCATCCAATCCTTCATTGTCATCAAGGGTTTGATATCTGTTGTCTGTTTTTGATTTAGACCGCAATCTTGTTGATCTTGTTGCTGATAATGATAATATGTATAGATTGTCCATTTCATTGTCATTGAATGCTATGTTGTTATGTATTGTTTATCATATTGCTTTATCATGGTATCATTTGTCATATTGTTTATCGCATTGTTTAATGCATTGTTTACAATTTTAAATAAACGCTTACTGTAATCACAGTTGTAACTGCTATGATTGCATAGATGATTGTGTAGATCTCAGGTTGTCAAGCTGCAATTCAAGTAGCTCAGGGCTCATAATCTGTTGAAATTTGATCTTCAAATATATGTTTGGAGTAAAGAGCGCACTGGCTTATGAAGCCAATATGCGTGTATTTATTAATGCTAAATTATGATTGGTTGATACAAATAAAGATCATCTAAGCCACAATTGAGTGATGTAATGATTGATTATTGATAGGAGAGAGAGAGATATAATAAGCTAATAATTACAACACCCAGTTGTGCAAGAAATGGTATTTATGAATAGTTTACCCGCAGATCTCCAATGTTATATCAAGAGGTTTGGTCCCTGCAGAATGGATGAAAAAGTCAGGATGGCACAGGCCTTTTGGGATACTGAAGTAGGACATTTGGTATCTCTATATAATAAGTTACTACAAGATTTACACAGGAAATTCAGTACTGGAATATCTATAGTTCAAATGGTATCTATAACAGCCAAACTACCTGAGGAGGACACTATTAAGCTGACAATCATAGCAAAAATAGGAAAGACAACATATGAAGATAAAATGGAAAAGATTACCAAGATGTTCTCCGAAATAACAGCATACATAGCTGATCTTGAAGCCAAGGTGATTCACCAGAATAAGCAACTGAGAGGAACCTTTGTCACCAAAGAATATAACAAGACTGAGATGAATTGTTTCCTCTGTAAAAGATGTGGTCACTTTGCTAAGGACTGCCGAACTAGAAGTTGGAAGGAAGGATAGGAGAGAGAGAAGGAAAAGAAGGCCGACCATGCTAACATAGTGCAAGAAATCGAAGAAGAAGATGAAGAATTTAGCAAAGAATACCTGGAAGCTTACCTGGTCAAAGCAGTCAGCTGCACTACTACTAGGAAGACTTCCTACCCAAGGAAGAAACCAACTCAAGAACCTGAAGTTGTTATTGAGAAACCTAAGAAGCCAATATAAAGACAATAACTGAATGAGGATCAATAGGACAAAGCTTTCAAACAGATAATACAACCTGGTGAGATAGTCACCTCAACCACTGAAGATGAAGAAATGATGGATCAGGAAGAAAATAAGAAAAAGAAGCCTAGGAGAGTTAGAGAATTTGAATATGACCCATAGCAAGATATTGCCAGTCAAAAGGCCAACATTACCTTTAAACAACTCTTCCAGATTGCACCATCAATAAAGTAAAAGGTAAAGACACAGATTACCAAAACCAAACCAACTATCCAATTCGAGGAAGTCAACACTGCCAAAGAACAAGAGAAGTGAATCTATACCTTATCTGCCTACACACAATACAACATTGAAGGATTAGTATGCTTAGTTATTATCGACACCAAAGCAGGAGTCAGCATTATTACTAAGCATTTCCTAGACTGTCTAGGATGAGATATTGATGAACCTACTACCTCTACCTTAGTCGTTGTAAGTAGAAAAAGCAGTGTACCTTTAGGAGTACTTCAGGAAGTACCAGTCCAGTTTAGAACAGAAATCATATCTGTCAGAATGGTCATCACTGATGTACAATCCTACAATACCATCTTGGGCAATAGCTGGTTGAAGAAAGCTAAAGCTAGAATTGACCTGGATGTACAAAGATTAATCTTCATCAACTATGGAAAGAAGTTCAGTATACCTCTGGATATTCAGAAAGGAGTAGTACCGAAACTCACTCAGAGACTAGAAGATGAAAGCAACACAGATGAAGAAATAACCCCTGAACAGGTGCACCTTAACTTGGTAGAAGAAAAAGAAGCTAACATAGTGATCCATAGTAAATACTACTGCCTAATGCCTTTAGAGAAGAACCAGTTGATTGAATACAACATGAGAAATACTAGGTGCCCATTCTGTGAGCAATGCATCTATTGTGCTGAGATGATGTGCACTTGTAGTGATACAAAGTTGATACCTTACCAGGATACCTTGGAGATGCACCTGCCAATTGAGAAAAGGATCAAGAAACCAAGACTGTCACAGACCTGCCGAAGGACTCCACTCTCAATGAATCATGGACCATATAATGGAAGGAACCCTTATCTATTTGCAGACAATACTGGAGAAGTATAGGACTGTTTTTGGATAAATATTGGACATATCAGCAAAGGATATCTTTGGGGAAATTGCAACATCTACCTGTAAGGATGCTACTGAGATGAAGTCAACCCCTATGATCTTTGAGAATGTGAAAACTGAGTCAGATATCTGAATGAACCATATGATATCAGTTACTACGGGACTTGGAAAGAACATCATGACCAGAAACAAGAACAGATAGTACCTGAAGAAAATAAAGATGAAGAAGTACCTGATGAATGGAGCAATGAAGTTTACACTACTTAAATACCTATAGAAGTCAGAGCCTTATTTCAGGAGAATAATAAAGATGATAGACCTACCCTAATTGAAGAAAGTGATTCAGACTTGGAAGAAGAAATCATCATACTTGAGGAAATAATTCACTCTGACGAACATATCAGCATGTGCTATTGGTGGTGGAAGGACTTATAGCAGAACCTACCTCAAGATACAACTCATGAACAGTGAAAGGAACCAAAGATCCCTACCTTCAAAGAAGTATTTACAGCTGAAGAAAAAGAGACAGCAACTTGAGTCAAGAAACTGATAGAAAGCATAATTATACCAAAAAGAAAAACTGAAGGAGCCACAGGTTAGACCTATATGCAGATGAAGATTATACTCTAGAACTGAAATCATTAGCCTTCGTAAAAACTGGAATCGCTATTGCTCTACCACCCAGACAATATATACAAGTATGGGCAAGAAGTAGACTTTACTGCAACTCTGGAATAGGAGCCTTCTCCAGATTAATAGACGAAGACTACAGAGGAGAAATTGAGGTTGGACTAGTTAACCACAACTACAGCTAATTCAAAGTATACCAAGGAGATTGAATCGCTCAAATGGTAATCGTCAAATATGAATAGCAACCTTTGAAGAAAGTGAAAAACTTAGAAGAAACACAACATGGAAAGAAAGAATTTGGATTGACTAAACAAGCAAATGTGATAATAGAAAGACTGGATAACTAGGAAAACACTAAGAAGCACATCTACTCCCTCAATGAAAACCTGTTACTGAATCAGAAGAAGCAGTTACAAGATCTGCTGAAAGAGTATAAGGATATCATCATAATCAGTTTCAAGGACCTACTGGACCAAGCCTTCTTCACTTACCATATCGACACAGGAGATGCCAAACTAATCAAACAAGCACCCTACAGATTGCCAGCCAACTATCATGACTTTGTATGAAAGCATATTCAAGAGCTATTGGAGTCAGGAGTAATTATATGGTCGAAAAGCTCTTGGGCATCACCTATTAGCATAGTACCAAAGAAGGATAGATAGAGAATAGTTATTAATTACCGCAAATTGAACTCAGTCACTAAAAAGTATACATATCCGATCCCACACTCAGAAGACTTACAAAACATGTTGAAAAAAGCACAAATGTACTCAACCCTGGATCTTTGGGTAGGATATAATCAAATTGGAATGATACCTGAAGCACAGGAGAAATCAGTATTCATTATACCATTTGGACAGTACGAATTCACAAGAATGTCTTTTGGACTTTGCAATGCACCTGCTATCTTCCAGGCTGCAATGAATGAGATCTTCTATGACCTGATTGGACATGGAGTAATTGTGTACATTAACGATATCAATATTTATACTGAGAACTTCGCAGAACACATAGTGATCCTGAAGAAAGTATTTGAATGACTTAGAAAACACAGGCTAAGGATCAAGCCAACAAAATGCTACTTTAGATAGAAGAAAATTGAATACCTTGAATTTATAATCAATGGAGGAGAAATCTGCCTAGACCCAAAGAAGATCAAAATCGTTAAAGCCTTCCCAACTCCGTAAGATAAGATGACCTTACGAGGATTCTTAGGACTGGTCCAGTTCTATAAAAGGTTTATTCCTGGGTACTCTGAAATTGCTGCACCCCTGCACATGTTGCAAAGAAAGGGAAGAGCATGGGAATGGACATCAGCTATACAAACTGCTTTCAACCTGATCAAGGAAGCACTTACCTATGCACCAGTAATGGTAAGACTGGATCTTACAAAAGTGTTCAAGCTGTATACAGATGCATTGTTATTCAGACTTGGAGCAATTTTGGCATAAGATGACAAAGATAGAGAGCATATAATTACTTATGTAGGATAAGCCACCCATGGAGCAGAACCTTCCTATAGAGCTACTCAGCTGGAATGTGTAGTAGTCATTTGGGTCATACAATACTTTCGCCACTTCCTGATTAGAAAACAGTTCACCCTGATAACAGACCACTCAGCCCTCAAATGGCTTTAGAACAAACCAAATCTAATAGGAATGTATACATGATGACTAGCCATACTGCAGGAGTACGACTTCATGATGCAATATAGAAAAGGATGGAATTATCAGAATATAGATATCCTCTCACACCTACCCCAATTTATCCAAGATTGACACCCCAAACCAAAAAGAATATACCTACCCAATGGACACTAAACTTTATAATGGATATTTGGATTACCTCAGTAACCTAACCTTTACTGGGACGACGAACAAAAATAATCAACAGCTTATATGGACAATGGTACTTAACTATTTTATCAGGAATAATATACTTTACCGATGACACAGAGGACAGATACGACTTGTAGTTCCCAAATACAAAAAGCAGATAGTACTTTAGGCCTCTTATGATCATCAGCTTGCAGGACACATAGGTGTAGACAACATATATCAATGATTATCAGAAAAATATTATTGGAAGAACATGTATGAAGATATTAGAGAATATATCAGGAGATGCAACACTTATCAGAAGAGGTGCCAAGGAAAAGAAGTTGAGACCTTACAATCAATTGTACCTGGAGGACTCTTCAAACATATTGGAATAGACATTGTTGGACTGCTACTAAGAATACTTAAAGAAAATTGATACATCATAGTAGCAGTAGATTACTTGACTAAGTACCCCAAAGTAAGAGCCTTACCCCTTACAGATGCTCTTAACATTGTACCCTTTATCTATGAAGATATTATCTGCTACTATGGAATACCCTATGAAGTAACCTCTAATCAAGAAACTAAATTCATTAATGAATTCATGCAGATATTGATGCAATACTTTAGGATCTGCTAGATAAAGACTACTGCCTACCATCCCTAAGGAAATGGACTTACTAAGCGAACAAATCAAACTATCAAGAACACAATTGCTAAAGTAGTACAATCACAAGAAGGAGATTGGGACTTGTACCTACCTTCTACTCTATTTGCACTATGAACAATGAGATAAGAAACAACAAAGTTCACCCCTTTTGAGCTCGCTTACGGAAGAAAAGCTCATCAGCTGGTAGACCAAGTGATGACTACCCCAGAACTCAGCTACACCTCCTAGGAAACACAAATCGAGCATTGTGTAACAAAGGAAATTCAAGAATTACATAATATCTAAAACAAGGTGAAAGAATTTATTGCTATTGCACAAGATTAACAAAAGAAGAATTACAACAAGAAATATAAGGAAACTAAAAAATTGAAGATCGGTGACCAGGTCTTACTATACCAGAATATAGTAAAGTCCTCATAGTCAGTGAAATTGGACCTGAAATGGGAAGGGCTATACTACATCATGAGTATAAAAGGAACTACTGTGGCGGACTAAAATATATTAATAGTAAAATACTCAGAGTTGAGCAAGTGTAGGAAATATGTTTTTAGGGGTCTTAGCAGTTTATGCTGTAGCATCTTAAGAAGGGTAATGTGTCGATGTAGGTGTTAACTAGCAAGATTTAAGTGTGATTGATTGAAGTATATCTGTTAGAATCTCAAAACTATCTCAATTGCTTACTCCTTGAGTAAGGCTTCAGTATCCCTCGGGTTGTCTGTTGTAAGCTTCCTTAGCTTGTTGCAGTCCGAATTTTATTGATAATTGCAAGTGAGGTATTTATAAGAAATTACAAGATGCTATACGGGCAGCTACCCAGGTTACTACTTGAATTTCTGATTGGCTTGGCTAAATATAAGGTACAAATTGATTGGCTAAAATATAATAAAATGATATATCAGATTATAATATAATTGGGCAGCGAAATAATATATCAGATCGAAATACTATTTTAGGTTATAATTGTTGAAATTTGATCTTCGAATGTGTGTGTTTTGGAGTAAAAGAGTGCACTGGCTTATAAAGCCAATATGCGTGTATTTATTAATGCTAAATTATGATTGGTTGATACAACAAAGATCGTCTAAGCCATGATTGAGTGATGTAACGATCGATTGTTGATGGGAGAGATATAATAAGCCAATAATTTCAACACTTCCCCTGCTTAATATATCTCAAAAAAAATAAATAAAAATAAAAATAAAAGAATAAAAATAGAGTGTTCAACTGTACATCATGAATGGCATCCATGAAGTACATTTACTGCAAATAACTATATGTAAAATACTACTTGAGTGATAAGAATGATGTGATAAAGAACATAAAAGTTTTAGAATAAAAGAGTTAGTTACATAAGCCCATTTTTGCGATCAATGTTTCAAGTC
>RBNK01001813.1:0-13314 GCA_003990785.1 Endogone sp. FLAS-F59071 | reverse complement strand
TATCCTACTAAGATATTATATACCAGACTTGTCAAGAAGTTGCTTTTAAAGATGATGATACTAAAGAGAGATTTTATCAGTATTGTTAAGAAAAGTAAAAGTGAAGTGATTATATCCTAGGTATTTCTTTAGCACTAGTATATATTCTATGTTATTAAAAAGAGAATATGTTATATATTCTTGGTACTGTATCATTTCTATAATATTATAGAGAGAATGTCTTATATATTGTGATGGACTAAAATATATTAACAGTGAAATACTTAGAGTTGAGCAGGTGCAGAAAATATGTTTTTAGGGGTCTTAGCGGGTTATGCGGTAGTGTCTTAAGAAGGGTATGCATCGGTGTAGATATTAACTAGCAAGAATTTAAGTGTGATTGATCAAATAAAGTATATCTATTAGAATCTCGAAAATATATCAATTGCTTACTCCTTGAGTAAGGCTTCAATATCCCTCGGGTTGTCTGTTGTAAGCTTCCTTAGCTTGTTGCAGTTCGAATTTTATTGATAATTGTGAGTGGGGTATTTATAAGAAATTACAAGGTGCTATATGGGCAGCTACCCAGATTACTACTTGAATTTCTGATTGGCTCAGCTAAATATAAGGTACAAATTGATTGGCTAAGATATAATAAAATGATATATCAGGTTATAATGTAATTGGGCGGTGAAATAATATATCAGATCGAAATACTATTTTAGGTTATAGTGTGATTGCGGATCTCAGTAACACCATAAGTCTCAGTGATGCTTCAGGTCTCAGTAATGCTTCAAGTCACATGACTGTGATCTCACATGATCAAATTATATATCATCACAAAATATTCCATCACATCTCCTTTCTTTCTGCGAGTTAAACTTCAAGATATAGTTCTAACTTGGAGAAATCTTTTTGCAACTGTTTTACTTCTTCCTCTAGCTCCTTCATATCATTCTGTGTTAGTTGATTTAGTTGATATGTACTGCACCGAAAGTGGTTCAAAGCATTAGGCTTGTGCTTGAATAGTTAATAAATTCGTTTGGCCATTTTTGCGGCATAGGCAGGGAGTGCTTCTTTGAGGGCTCGTTGACAGATTTCCCTATCCTTCCGGTTCCAGATATATTCTACTTCTTCATCCCAGAGTTGTGCAATTTGGTAGTATTCCTTCCATTTGTTGATTTGTGCCAGGTGTTGCCTCCTTTGAATATTGCGTACAATCGATCAGGTCTTCTGTAAGGTCGATCCTTCTATTTTCTCAAGGTCTTTCAAAGGTTCTATATGTTGGTAGGCCTCGATCAGGCTGACTCGGACTTCATAGAAGTTGTTCCAACAGGGCATGATATTTCTTGAGGTGGTTTTGGTAGACAGTATAGGGTAAGATCATTCCTGTCGTTCTTTGTAACTGATATGTTGTTCCTTTTATACTTGTGATGTAGTATGGTCCTTCCCACTTTGGGTCTAATTTTGCTGACCATGAAGACTCTACTATATTCTGATATAGTAAGACTTGGTCACCAATCTTTAATCTCTCAGTTTCCTTATATTTCTTATCGTAATTCTTCTTTTGACGATCTTGTGCAATGGCAATAAATTCTCTTGCCTTGTTTCGGACATTGTGTAATTCTTGGATTTCCTTTGTCACACGATGCTCGATTTGTGTTTCCCAGGAGGTGTGGCTGGGTTCCGGAGTGGTCATTACTTAGTCTACCAGCTGATGAGCTTTTCTTCTGTAAGCGAGCTCAAAAGGGGTGAACTTTGTTGTTTCTTGTTTCATTGTTCATAGTGCAAATAAGGCGGAAGGTAGGTACAAGTCCCAATCTCCTCCTTGTGATTGTACTACTTTAGCAATCATGTTCTTGATGGTTTGATTTGTCCGTTCAGTGAGTCCATTTCCTTGGGGGTGGTAGGCAGTAGTCTTTATCTGGCAGATCTCGAAGTGTTGCGTCAATATCTGCATAAATTCATTAATGAATTCAGTTCCTTGATTGGAGGTCATTTCATAAGATATTCCATGGCGGCAGATAATATCTTCGTAGATAAAAGGTGCAATATTGAGGGCATCTGCAAGGGGCAAGGCTCTTGCTTCAGGGTACTTGGTCAGATAATCTACTGCTACTACGATATATCGATTTCCTCTGAGTATTCTTGGTAGCAGTCCAATAATGTCTATTCCAATATGTTCGAAAGGTCCTCCAGGTACAATCGGTTATAAGGTCTTGACTTCCTTTCCTTGGCGCCTCTTCTGGCAAGTGTCGCATCTCCTGATATATTCTCTAATGTCTTCATACATATTCTTCCAATAATATTTTTCTAATAATCGTTGATATGTGTTATCTACGCCCATGTGTCCTGCCAGCTGATGATTATGAGAGGCCTGAAGTACCATCTGCTTTTTGTGTTCAGGAACTACAAGTCATGTCTATCCTCTGTATCATAGTAAAGTATTTTGTTCTTGATAAAATAGTTGAGTGCCATTGTCCATATAAGCCATTGATTGTTTTTGTTCGTTGTCCCAGTAAAGGTTAGGTTACTGAGATAATCCAAATATCCATTATAAAGTTCAGTATTCATTGGGTAGGTATATTCTTTTTGGTTCGGAGTGTCGATCTCGGATAAATTAGGGTAGGCATGAGAGGGTATCCACATTCTGATGATTCCGTCCCTTTCTGTATTGCATTGTGAAGTCGTATTCCTGCAGTATAGCTAGCCATCATGCATATATTCCTGTCAGATTTAGTTTGTTCCAAAGCCATTTGAGAGCTGAGTGGTCTGTTATCAGGGTGAACTGCTTTCCAATCAGGAAGTGGCGGAAGTGTTATACAGCCTAAACAACTGCTACACATTCTAGCTGAGTGGCTCTATAGGAAGGTTCTGCTCCATGGGTGGCTCATTCTGCATAAGCAATCACATGTTCTCCATCTTTGTCATCTTGTGTCAGGATTGCTCTGAGTCCAAATGATGATGCATCTGTATACAGCTTGAATACTTTTGTAAGATCCGGTCTTGCCATAACTGGTGCATGGGTAAGTGCTTCCTTGATCAGGTTAAAGGCAGTTTGTGTGGCTGTCGTCTATTCCCATGCTCTTCCTTTTCTTTGCAACATGTGCAGGGGTGTGGCAATTTCAGAGTAACCCAGGATAAACCTTTTATAGAACTGGACCAGTCCTAAGAATCCTCGTAGGGTCATCTTATCTTATGGGGTTGGGAAGGCTTTGATGATTTCAGTCTTCTTTGGGTCTGGGCAGATTTCTCCTCCATCGATTATAAATCTGAGGTATTCGATTTTCTTCTGTCCAAAGTAGCATTTTGTTGGCTTGATCCTTAATCTATGTTTTCTGAGTCATTCAAATACTTCCTTTAAGATCACCATATGTTCTGCAAAGTTCTCCATATAGATGTTAATGTTGTTGATGTACACAATCACTCCATGTCCAATCAAATCATAGAAGATCTCGTTCATTACAGCCTGGAAGGTGGTGGGTGTGTTGCAAAGTCCAAAGGACATTCTTATGAATTCGTACTGTCCAAATGGTGTAACAAATGCTGATTTCTCCTGTGCTTCGGGCATCATTCCAATCTGATTATATCCTGCCCATAGGTCTAAGGTCAAATAGATTTGTGCCTTTTTCAACATGTTTTATAAGTCTTCTGAGTGCAGAATTGGATATGCATGCTTCTTGGTGACTGAGTTCAATTTGTGATAATTGATAACCATTCTTTGTCTGTCTTTCTTTGATACTATGCTGATAGGTAATGCCCAAGGGCTCTTCGACTGTACGATTACTCTTGACTCCAATAGTTCTTGAATATGCTTTCGTACAAAGTTATGATAGTTGGCCGGCAATCTGTAGGGTGCTTGTTTGATTAGTTTGGCATCTCCTATGTCAATATGGTGAGTGAAGAAGGCTTGGTCCGGTAGGTCCTTGAAACTAATCGTGATGATATCCTTATACTCCTTCAATAGGTCTTGTAACTGCTTCTTCTGATTTAGTAGCAGATTTTCGTTGAGGGAGTAGATGTGCTTCTTGGCATTTTCCTGGTCATCCAGTCTTTCCATTATCACATTTGCCTATCCAGTCGATCCAAATCCTTTCCTTCCATGTCATGTTTCTTCTAAGTTTTCTACTTCTTTCAAAGGTTACTATTCATATTTGACGATCACCATCTGAGCAATTCGATCTCCTTGATATACTTTGAATTGGCTATGATTGTGGTTAACCAGGCCAACCTCAATTTCTCCCCTGTAGTCCTCATCTATTAATCCGGGGAAGGCTCCTATTCTAGAATTACGATAGAGTCCACTTCTTACCTATATCTGTACACATTGTCCGGGTGGTAGGGCGATAGCGATTCCAGTTTTTATGAAGGCTGATGATTTTGGTTCCAAGGTGCAGTCTTCATCTGCATATAGGTTGTATCCTGCGGCTCCTTCAGTTTTCCTCTTTGGTGTAATTGCACTTTCCGTCAGTCTCTTAACTCAAGTTGCTATATCCTTTTCCTCAACTGTGAATACTTCTTCAAAGGTGGGGATATTCAGTTCCTTCCACTGCTCATGAGTTGTGTCTTGAGATAGGTTCTGCCACAAGTCCTTCCACCACTAATAGCACATACTGATACATTCGTCAGGGTGAATTATTTCCTCAAGCATGATGATTTCTTCTTCTGAGTCTGAGTCGCTTTCTTCAATTAGGGTAGGTCCATCATCTTCATCATCTTCCTGGAATAAGGCTCTGACTTCGATAGGTGTCTGAGTAGTATAAACTTCATTGCTCCAATCCTCAAGTACTTCCTCATCTTCATTTTCTTTGGATATCATCTGTTCCTGTTCTCGATCATAACGTTCCTTCCAAGTTCCATGGTAATTGATATCATATGGGTCGTCTGGATACCTGACCCAGTTTTCACATTCCCAAAGGTCATAGGGATTGACTTCATCCCAATAACATCCTTGCAGGTAGATGTTGCGATTTCCCCAAAGATGTCCTTTGCTGATATGTCTGATATTCATCCAAAAACAGTCCCATACTTCTCTAGTATTATCTGCAAATGGGTGAGGGTTCTCTCCATTATACGGCTCATGATTCATTGAGGGTGGAGTCCTTCAGTGGGTCTGTGATAATCTTGGTTTCTTGACCTTCTTTTCCATTGGTAAGTGTATCTCCAAAGTGTCCTGGTAAGGTATCAACTTTGTATCACTGCAAGTGCACATCATCTTGGCACAATAGATGCATTGCTCACAAAAAGGGTATCTAGTATTCCTCATGTTGTATTCAATCAACTGGTTCTTCTCTAGAGGCATCAGGTGGCGGTATTCACTATGGATCACCATATTTGCTTCTTCTTCCACCATGTTGAGGTGTACCTGTCCAGAGGTTATTTCTTCATCTGTGTTGCTTTTGTCTTCCGGCCTTTGAGTGAGTTTCGGTACTACTCCTTTCTGAATATCCAGAGGTACGCTGAACTTTCTTCCATGGTTGACGAAGATTAGCCTTTGTGCATCTAGGTCAATTCTGGCTTTAGCTTTCTTCAACTAGCTGTTGCCTAAGATGGCATTATAGGATTGTGCATCAGTGATAACCATTCTGATAGGAATTATCTCCATTCCAAACTGGACTGGTACTTCTCTGAGTACTTCTAGAGGTATGCTGCTCTTTCCACTTGCGACAACCAAGATAGAGGCAGTGGGTTCATTAATATCTCATCCTAGGCAGTCTAGGAAATACTTGGCAATAATGCTGACTTCTGCTCCAGTATCGATAATGACTGAGCATGCTAATCCTCTAATGTTGTATTGTGCGTAGGCAGATGAGGTATAGGTTCGCTCTTCTTGTTCTTTGGCAGTGTTAACTTCCTTGAATCGGATGGTTGGTTTGGTTTCAGTAATCTATGTCTTTACCTTTTGCTTCGTTGATGGTGCGATCTAGAAGAGTTGTTTAAAGGTAATGTTGGCCTTTTGGCTGGCAATATCCTGCCACAGGTCATACTCGAATTCTCTAACCCTCCTGGGCTTCTTCTCCTTGTTTTCTTCTTAATCTATCATTTCTTCATCTCCAGTGGTTGAGGTAACTGTCTTGCCAGGTTGCATTATTTGTTTGAAGGCTTTGTCTCATTGATCCTCATTCAACTATTGCCTTTGTGTTGGCTTCTTAAGCTTCTCGATAACAACCTCAGGTTTCTGGATCGGTTTCTTCCTTGGGTAGAGAGTCTTCCTAGTGGTAGTGTGGCTGACTACTTCAACAAGGTAGGCTTCCAGGTATTCTTTGCTAAATTCTTCATCTTCTTCTTCGATTTCTTGCACTACGTTAGCATGGTTGGCCTTCTTTACTTCCTCTCTCTCCTATCCTTCCTTCCAACTCCTAGTTCGGCAATCCTTGGCAAAGTGACTACATCTTCCACAGAGGAAGCAGTTTATCTCTGTCTTGTTGCGTTCTTCGGCTACAAAAGTCCCTCTTGGTTGCCAATTCTGGTGGATCACCTTGGCTTCAAGATCGGCTATATGTGCTGTCATCTCTGAGAACATCTTGGTAATCTTCTCCATTTCATCTTCGTGGGTTGTCTTTCCTGTTTTTGCTATAACTGTTGGTTTGATAGTGTTCTCCTCAAGTAGTTTGGCTGATGCAGATACCATTTGAACTATGGGTATTCCAGTGCTGAATTTCCTATGTAAGTCTTATGGTAACTTGTCATATAGGAATGCCGAATGTCCTGCTTTGGTGTCCCAAAAGGCCTGTGCCATCCTGACTTTCTCCTCCATTCTTTGAGGGCCAAACCTCTTGATATGGCACTGGAGATCTGCGTGTAAACTGTTTATAAACACCATTTCTCACACAACCGGGCTGGTTTCTGTTGTAATTATTAGCTTATTATATCTCTCCTATCAATGATCGATGCATCAACGATCAATACTACGTCACTCGATCGTAGCTTAGATGATCTTTGTTTTGTATCGACCAATCATAAATTAGCATTAATAAATACACGCATATTGGCTTCATTAGCCAGTATGCTCTTTACTCCAAACACACATTTGAAGATCAAATTTCAACAGGTTATGAGCCCCGAGCCACTCGAATTGCAGCTCGACAACCTGAGATCTACGCAATCATCTATGCAATTATAACTACGATTACTATAAGTGTTTATTTAAAATTGTAAACAACGCGTCAAACAAAGTGATAAACAATGCGACAAACGACACCACGATAAAGCAACGCGATAAACACGTAACGACGTGACACAATGAAATGAACAACCTATATGCATCATCATCATCAGCAACAAGATCAACAAGATTGCGGTCTAAATCAAAAATAGACAACAGATATCAAACCCTTGATGACGACAAAGGATTGGATAGAAACTATCAGAGCAATATTATATTTAGCCTCGATTGACAGGAACAGATAGCTACAACGATCAGAAATCAGGAAGATAAATTAGACATGCTTGCAACCCTAATGGGCGAATTGATGGCAAAAATCGACAAAACGATCACATCACCTAGTGTGCCAACCAATTAAAATGCAGCTACAGAAGGCAACATGCCACAAAGACAATCACCATCACCATCATCAACAACATCAACAAAGCTTAATGATCTGGTGAAGGAGTACCTGAGATCAATCAATAAATTCGATGGATCAGGTGGCGCACCCAGATTGTTCGATTACTTTGATGCTGTAGAGCAATTTATCACCAGCACCAATCTATCAGTACAAAAGGAGGAAGTCAATGCAGTGATCAGTAAAATTACAGGCAACGCTAGAATGTGGTTACGGAGGCACATGAATACATCGGGAGAATTTGATTCGTGGGATGAGCTTAAAGAGGCTATAATGCAAAAATACGCACCAATGGAATAATTGTTACGAATGCGCGATAAGCTTGCGATGATGAAGCAAAAAGGATTGATCAAAGATTATAATGATGCATTTAACCGAATTATGGCGCAAATCGAAGATATGACCGACACAGAAGCTATACCACAATATCTCTGGGGTCTAAGCCCCAGGTACCAGGAATTAATACTTGCGCAGGAGAATATGCCGACAACGCTGGAGGCTTTACAACTCGCATGCATCAGGTTCGACCCGGATAATAAACAAAGGCATGACGAAGCCTACGCGACAGATTGAGGTGGCTACTAAGGCGGCGACCGAGGCAGATACTGAGGCAGCGACCGAGGCGGCTACTGAGGCGGCGGTCGTGACAATTGAGGTGGAAGCACCGAATGAAGCTGAGGCTATAACAATGATAACGGAAACAATCGAAGAGGTCATAATGACAGAGGCGACTGAGGCAGCGATTGCGGAGCCAATCGAGGTGGGAATTTTTGGGGACACCCTCGGAAATATTACGTCTGTAAGGGAGAACACAGAATATTTCAATGTAACAAATTCAATGATTGGGTAAAAACAGAAAAAGAAAAAGCTAAACTGAGAGCCAAAGCAAATCTGGCAATTGGCGCTATCATCGATTCAGGTGCCACACAACATATATTTAACCAATTGGAGCTTTTCGAGATGGTGGCTGAGCACGACGGCTTGGTCACGTGTGCAGGGAATGAGAAATTATATGCGACGCACGTTGGGACAATTGAGCTCGACAACGAGCTGAAATTACGGGACATCTTATATGTACCGGAGATCGCCAGAAATTTAATATCTGTGCGGGCGTTGACACGTGACAGAAATGACATAACCTTCAAGAGTGATGGATCAGTAATTAAAATCGGCATGGATCATGAAGAAATTAAAATCGGACAAGCCGATGGCGACCTATTTCATTTATCGACATCAGAGCTAGAGCTAGAAGCAAACATCGCCGATTCCAAGATCGATGACTATATATTATAGCATCACTGACTAGGCCATCCGGGCTGAAATACTCTGCAATCAATCAACAAATTTGTCACAGGGCTCGGAGATGTGCGGCTGTCAACCGGACAAATCGAAATATGCGCTGGGTATGAACATGCAAAGTCGCACCGCAAGCCGTTCGGACACGCGAAAAATCGATTGATGGAGCCTATCGGAAGGGTGCACACAGATCTGTGTGGGCTGATGCCCACGCCATCAGTCAATGGAGCAAAATATATATTAACTTTCATCGATAACGCCACTCGCTACGTCAAAACATATTTTATTGACAACAAAAGTGATACATTTGATCGATTCTGGACATTCAAGACATTCGCTGAGATGCAATCGGGCCGAAAACTCAAGATTCTCTGATCAGATGGAGGAGGAAAGTATGTAAACACCGAGATGTGCGAATTTTTAATCAAACACAGAATTTATCACGAAATGACAACACCGGACATGCCACAACAAAACGGTGTAGCCAAATGATATAACCGGATATTGATGGAGTCAATCCGGGCAGTTAAAATTACTGCCGGCATACCTGATAAACTTTGGGTGGAACTTGCCGCAAGTGCTACATATTTACGTAACCGATTGCTAACGTGAGCCAATAAGGAGAGTGCTTCACCATTTGAATTATGGCACAGTCACAAGCCTGATATCAGTAACTTGCATGTCATATGGGCTGATGCATATATGCACATTTGCAAGGGAAAAAGGTCGAAGCTGGCGCTCCGATCCAAAAAGCTTAAAATGATTGGCTATCACGATGAAAAAAAGGCGTACAGGCTCTGGGATCCAACCAATAGGAGGATAGAGATCAGCTGCGACGTCACATTCGATGAATCTATTATATTAAAATCCCCAACAATCGTCAACCTAGAAGATCAAGAATATGTCATTGAAGCGATCATCGGAGAATGCAAGATTGATGAAAAAAGGGAATATCTGGTTAAATGGCTAGGCTATGATGATGACGACAACACCTGGGAGCTAATCAAACAATTGATCGATACTGAAGCTCTACAAATTTGGCAAGATCAGATGTTAGAAGCTAATTTAATTGAATCGACTGATAACCCAATGACCTACAAAGAGGCAATTTCTCTGCCTAACGCAAAGCTTTAGGAGGAAGCAATCAATCAAGAGCTTAAATCACTTAAGAATAATGACACATAGACGATTGTACCTGAGGTGCCTGCGGGATGCAAGCCAATTGGATGCAGATGGGTATTTAAAAAGAAACTCAACACTGATAGATCGGTTGCTAGGTACAAGGCGAGATTAGTTGCCAAGGGATATTCACAACAGCAAGGAATTGATTACGATGAAACATTTGCTCCTGTGGCGAAATTTACATCGATCAGAGCACTTTTATCGATCGGAGCAACCTTAAACTTAGAAATTCACCAAATGGACGTAAAAACTGCATTCCTGAACGGCGATCTTGATGAAGAGATCTACATGATGGTACCTGAAGGAATCAACCAATTGGAGCTGTCACCGAGAGCTGTGTGTAAGCTCAATCGATCACTGTATGGACTAAAGCAATCACCTCATATGTGGAATCAGAAGATTGACAACTACCTCAGCCAATCAAATTTTACAAGACTACAATCGGATCACAGCATTTATCTAAGGAGAAGACAAGACGATCAATATCAATCGCTGATAATTATTGCTATATATGTCGACAATCTACTAATTCTGGCCGACTCGATGGAAATGATGAACAAATTCAAGGCGGAACTTAGCAATGCATTTGATATGACAGACTGTGGCGAAATTAAACATTTTTTGGGTATTCGGGTCATGCGCGATCAAAAGACACACATGATTACAATTGATCAAAGCCACTTCGCCAATCAAATCATTACAAGGTTTAACATGACGGACGCCAAACCAATCAGTATACCCCTTGATCCATCCATCCAACTCAAATCTGAAGGAGGAAAATCTGCAGATCAAAGTCTGTTCAGACAAATGATCAGTAGCATAATGTACCTGATGATCGGGACGAGACCTGATCTAGCTGCTGCTGTCAGCATCATCAGTCAATTTTCGGCCAATCCAATGCAAGAACATTACCACGCCCTCAAACGATTATTAAGATACATTAAAGGAACAGCCAATTATAAGCTGTGCCTTGGACGTGATCAGGATCTAAGACTGATCGGTTTCAGCGATGCTAACTGGGGAGGAGACATTAATACATGATGATCAACCACAGGATATATTTTCAACCTATCAGGAGGAGCCATCAGCTGGTCAAGCAAACGCCAAGCAACCATTGCCCTATCAATAACTGAGGCAGAATATATGGCATTAGCACATACGACAAAAGAAGCCATTTGGCTACGCACCCTATTGGATGAGCTAGGATATTTGCCGAATTGTGCAACAACCTTATTTGAAGACAACCAATCAGCAATCGCCCTCGCCAAAAATCCAATTAATCATGCTCGATCAAAGCATATCGACATTCAGCACCACTTTATTCGAGAGAAAGTTGAATCAAAGGTGATAGATATTGTCTACATGGCGACAGATGAAATGATCGCTGATGCATTAATCAAGCCACTTGCGCAACCAAGACTTGAAATGTTGATCGCAAAAATGGGCTTACGTAACTAACATTATTTCTTTAAAAATTTTATGTTCTTTATCACATCATTCCTATCACTCAAGTAGTATTTTACATATAATCATTTACAGTAAATGTACTTCATGGATGACATTTGTGATGTACAGTTGAACACTTTACTTTTATTCTTATTTATTTATTTTTTATTGAGATATATCAAGCAGGGGGAGTATTGTAATTATTAGCTTATTATATCTCTCCTATCAATGATCGATACATTAACGATCGATGCTACATCACTTGATTATGACTTAGACGATCTTTGTTTTGTATCGACCAATCATAAATTAGCATTAATAAATACACGCATATTGGCTTCATTAGCCAGTGTGCTCTTTACTCCAAACACATATTCGAAGATCAAATTTTAACAGTTTCTCCACAGAGTTGCATATACTGATTGATGGTGGTAACCCAGTCTTCCGGGCATTGATTGATTGACATCTTCATGTTGAATAGCTGTTCCTTGATTGATTCTCACTTTTGTTCAGTAAAGTACTTCTCCTCTAACCAAGCTCTTGTAACATCCCAATGAGTGGTAGCTAATGCTGTGGCGGTGGGTGCATTTCTAGCTGCTGCTGTGGCTGCGAGGATTAATCCTCCTAATCCGGTGGCTGCTGCATCCGTTAGAGCCACATGGTAGGCTTCTCTTGTAGGTCTTTTGAGTTGGGTGGCCAGAATAGGCAACCATTGGGTGCTGACTGTTCCTTTAGCTGTGAAGTAGCTTTTCAAATCATCCAGAAATTCTCGAATGTATTCCTTAGTATATCCGTAAAATGTAGGTAGTCTGTCTGCCATAGTTTCTTCATCTTCTTAAGGTCTTCTCCTAGGTAGTTGTAGTAATACAGGCAGTGGTAGTAGTAGTGCTGTTCTTGCTTTTGTCTTCCACTATGGGTTTCGGCAAGTTCGGTTACACAATATAGGTAACAAATCAGTCGAGGTGTTGATTGATTTCCTGCCAGTCAGCACCAATTGTGATGGACTAAAATATATTAACGGCAAAATACTCGGAGTTGAGCAGGTGCAGAAAATATGTTTTTAGGGGTCTTAGCGGGTTATGCAGTAGCGTCTTAAGAAGGGTATGCATCGGTATAGATGTTAACTAGCAAGAATTTAAGTGTAATTGATCAAATAAAGTATATCTGTTAGAATCTCGAAACTATATCAATTGCTTACTCCTTAAGTAAGGCTTCAGTATCCCTCGGGTTGTCTGTTGTAAGCTTTCTTAGCTTATTGCAGTCCGAATTTTATTGATAATTGTGAGCAGGGTATTTATAAGAAATTACAAAGTGCTATATGGGTAGCTACCCAGGTTACTACTTGAATTTCTGATTGACTCAGCTAAATATAAGGTACAAATTGATTGGCTAAGATATAATAAAATGATATATCAGATTATAATGTAATTGGGTAGCAAAATAATATATCAGATCGAAATACTATTTTAGGTTATAGTGTGATTGTGGATCTCAGTAACACCACAAGTCTTAGCGATGCTTCAGGTCTCAGTAATGCTTCAAGTCACATGACTGTGATCTTACATGATCAAATTGTATATCATTATAAAATATTCCGTTACAATATTTTTAGTACTATATATCATTCTAGTAGTATTAGAGAGAGAATATATTATGCATTCTTGGCATAGTGTTATCTCTGTAGTATCATAGAGGGGATATATTATGTATTCTTAGCTTGTTGTCACTATGTCAATATATTAATATGACTATAGACAGTAAGGTATAGTTTTTTTATTATTGTAGCTGTATATTTATTTAGTATAAAATATACTCAATTCTACCTTATATACTCTAGAACATTCAA
>RBNK01001812.1:0-13315 GCA_003990785.1 Endogone sp. FLAS-F59071 | reverse complement strand
ATCACTAGCTGCACTTCATTCCCTCATACCACTATCACCTTGCTGTTCACTTCCTTTCCACTCTCCATCTTTGCTCTCCTCTTCATCATTTCCTCAGACTATGGCCTCTATCCAGCTATTCTTAATCTTGCTACTCTCCTCAGTATCTATCTTGATATTATAGATGTTAATTAGATTTTTTTTTTTTTGATACTTGGTTTGGTCTCTGTGGCAATGTTTGGCTTGAGCAGAGATAGTCTCTATTGTGATGATGGTTGGTTTCTGTAGCAGTGATCTCTGTAGCAATATTTGGCTTGAGCTGAGATAATATATCTCTAAGTTGAGATAGTATATCTCTATAGCAATTTTTGTTGAAATTGATCTTCGAATGTGTGTTTGGAGTAAAGAGCACAATTGGCTCATGAAGCCAATATGCATGTATTTATTAATGCTAAAATATGATTGGTCGATACAAACAAAGATTGTCTAAGCCACAATTGAGTGATATACAATCGATCATTAATGATGGGAGAGAGAGAGATATAATTGTTGAAATTTGATCTTCGAATATGTGTTTTGGAGTAAAAGAGTGCACTGGCTTATGAAGCCAATATGCGTGTATTTATTAATGCTAAATTATGATTGGTCGATACAAACAAAGATCATCTAAGCCATGATTGAGTGACGTAACAATCAATTGTTGATGGGAGAGATATAATAAGCTAATAATTTCAACACTCCCCCTGCTTGACATATCTCGATAAAAATAAATAAATAAAAAATAAAAGAATAAAAAATAAAATATTCAACTGTACATCATAAATGGCATCTATGAAGTACATTCACTGCAAATAACTATATGTAAAATACTACTTGAGTGATAAAAATGACATGATAAAGAACATAAAAGTTTTTTAAAAAGTTAGTTACGTAAGCCCATTTTTGCAATCAACATTTCAAGTCTTGGTCACGCAAGTGGCTTGGTTAATGCATCAGCAATCATTTCATCTGTCGCCATGTAAACAATATCTATTATCTTTGATTCAACTTTTTCTCGAATAAAGTAATGCTGAATGTCGATATGCTTTAATCGAGCATGATTAATTGGATTTTTGGTAAGGGCGATTGCTGATTGGTTGTCTTCAAATAAGGTTGTTGCACAATTCGGCAAATATCCTAGCTCATCCAATAGGGTGCATAGCCAAATGGCTTCTTTTGTCATATGTGCTAATGCCATATATTCTGCCTCAGTTGTTGATAGGGCAATGGTTGGTTGGCATTTGCTTGACCAGCTGATAGCTCCTCCTGATAGGTTGAAAATATAGCCCATAGTTGATCGTCGTGTGTTAATGTCTCCTCTCCAGTTGGTATCACTGAAACTGATCAGTCTTAGATCCTGATCACGTCCAAGGCACAGCTTATAATTGGCTGTTCCTTTAATATATCTTAATAATCATTTGAGGGCGTGGTGATGTTCTTGCATTGGATTGGCTGAAAATTGACTAATGATGCTGACAGCAGTAGCTAGATCAGGTCTCGGCCCAATCATCAGGTACATTATGCTACCGATCATTTGTCTGAATAGATTTTGGTCTGCGGATTTTCCCCCTTCAGCTTTGAGTTGAATAGATAGATCAAGGGGTGTACTGATTGGCTTGGCATCTGTCATGTTAAACCTTATAATGATTTGATTAGCGAAGTGACTTTGATCAATTGTGATCGTGTGTGTTTTTCAATTACGCATGACTCGAATACCCAAAAAATGTTTAATTTCACCACAGTCCATCATATCAAATGCGTTGCTAAGTTCTGCCTTAAATTTATTTATCATTTCCATCGAATCAGCCAGAATTAGTAGATCGTCGACATATATGGCAATAATTATCAGCGATTGATTATCTTGTCTTCTTAGATAAATGCTGTGATCCGATTATAGTCTTGTAAAATTTGATTAGCTGAGGTAGTTGTCGATCTTCTGATTCTATACATGAGATGATTACTTTAGTCCATACAATGATCGATTGAGCTTACACACAGCTCTCGGTGACAGCTCCGATTGGTCAATTCCTTCAGGTACTATCATGTAGATCTCTTCATCAAGATTGCCATTCAGAAATGCAGTTTTTACATCCATTTGGTGAATTTCTAAGTTTAGGACTGCTCCAATCGATAAAAGTGCCCTGATCGATGTGAATTTTGCCACAGGAGCAAATGTTTCATCGTAATCAATTTCTTGCTGTTGTGAATATCTCTTGGCCACTAATCTTGCCTTGTACCTGGCAACTGATCTATCAGTGTTGAGCTTCCTTTTAAATACCCATCTGCATCTAATCGGTTTGCATCCTGCAGACACCTCAGATACAATCATCTATGTGTCATTATTCTTAAGTGATTTAAGCTCTTGATTGATCGCTTCCTCCTAAAGCTTCACATCAGGTAGAGAAATTACTTCCTTGTAGATTATTAGGTCATTGGTCAATTCAATTAAATTAGCTTCTGACATGTGATCTTGCCAAATTTGTAGAGCTTCAGTATCAATCAATTGTTTGATTGGCTCCCAGGTGTTGTCGTCATCATCATAGCCTAGCCATTTAACCAGATATTGTCTTTTTTTATCAATCTTGCATTCTCTGATAATCGCTTCAATGACATATTCTTGATCTTCTAGATTGATGATTGTTGGGGATTTTAATATAATAGATTCATCAAATGTGACGTCACGGCTGATCTCTATCTTCCTATTGGTTAGATCCCAGAGCCTATATGCTTTCTTTTCATTATGATAGCCAATCATTTTAAGCTTTTTGGATTAGGGTGCTAGTTTCGACCTTTTTTCTTTGTAAATATGCATATATACATCAGCCCATATGATATGCAAGTTACTGATATCAAGCTTTTGACTGTGCTATAATTCAAATAGTGAAGCACTCTCCTTATTGGCTCACGTTGGCAATCGGTTACGTAAATATATAGTACTTGTGGCAAGTTCTGCCCAAAGTTCATCAGGTATGTCGGCAGTGATTTTAACGGCCCGGATCAACTCCATCAATGTCTAGTTATATCGTTTAGCAACACCGTTTTATTGCAGTATGTCCGGCATCGTCATTTCATAATGAATTCCATTTTTGATTAAAAATTCGCACATCTCGGTGTTTACATACTCTTCTCCTCCATCTGACTAGAGAATCTTCAGTTTTCGGCCTGATTGCATTTCAGCGAATGCCTTGAATGTCCGGAATCGATCAAATGTATTACTTTTATTATCAATAAAATATGTTGTGACATAGCGAGTAGTATCATCGATGAATGTTAATATATATTTTGCTCCATTGACTGATGGCGTGGGCATCGGCCTGCACAGATCTGAGTGCACCCTTCCAATAGGCTCCATTGATTGATTTTTCGCATGTCCGAATGGCTTGCGATGTGACTTCGTATGTTCATACCTGGCATATATTTCGATTTGTCTAGTTGACAGCCACACATCTCCAAGCCCTGTAACAAATTTGTTGATTGATTGCAGAGTATTTTAGCCCGGATGACTCAGTCGGTGATGCTATAATATATAGTCATTAATCTTAGAATCGGCGATGTTAGAATAGACAATATTTGCTTCTAGCTCTAGCTCTGGTGATGGTTGATAAATGAAATAGGTCACCATCGACCTGTCCGATTTTGACTTCTTCATAATCTGCGCCGATTTTAATTACTGATCCGTCACTTTTGAAGGTTATGTCATTTCTATCACGTGTCAACGCCCACATAGATATTAAATTTCTGGTGATTTCTGGTACATATAAAACGTCCCATAATTTCAGCTCGTCATCAAGCTCAATTATCCCAATGTGTGTCGCGTGTAGTTTCTCGTTCTCTATACACGTGACCAAGCCGTTGTGCTCAGCCACCATCTCGAAAATCTCCAATTAGTTGAACATATATTGCGTGGTGCCCGAATTAATGATAGCACCAATCACCAGATTTGCTTTAGCTCTCGGTTTAGCCTTTTCTTTTTCTGTTTTTACCCAATCGTTAAATTTATTGCATTGAAATATTCCATATTCTCCCTTACAGACGTAATATTTCCGAGGGTATCCCTGAAAATTCCCACCTCGATGGGTTCCGTGATCGCCACCTCAGTCATTATGATAACTTTATCAATTGTTTCCATTATCATTGTTATAGTCTTAGCTTCGTCCGGCATTTCCGCTATCATTGTTATAGCCTCGGCTTTGTCCAGTGCTTCTGCCTCGGTTGTCGTAACCGCTGCCTTGGTAGCTGCCTTGGTCGCTGCCTCGGTAGCCACCTCAGTCACCGCCTCAGTAGCCACCTTGGTTACCGCCTCGGTAGCTGCCTCGGTCTGTTGTGTGGGCTTCATCATGCCTTTGTTTACTATCTAGGTCGAACCTGATGCATGCGAGTTATAAAGCCTCCAGCGTTGTCAGCATATTCTCCCATGCAAGTATTAATTCCCGGTACCTGGGGCTTAGACCCCGGAGATATTGTGGTATAGCTTCTGTGTTGGTCATATCTTCGATTTGTGCTATAATTTGGTTGAACGCATCATTATAATCTTCGATCGATCTCTTTTGCTTTATCATCGCAAGCTTATCGCGCATTCGTAACAATTGTTCCATTGGTGTATATTTTTGCGTCATAGCCTCTTTAAGCTTATTCTACAAATCAAATTCTCCCGATGTGTTCACGTACCTCTGTAGCTACATTCTAGCATTACCTGTAATTTTACTGATTGCTGCGTTGACTTCCTCCTTTTGTACTGATAGATTGGTACTAGTGATAAATTGCTCTACGGTATCAAAGTAATCGAACAATCTGGGTGTGCCTCTTGATCCATCGAATTTGTTGATCGATCTCAGGTACTTCTTCACCAGATCGTTAAGCTTTGTTGATGTTGTTGATGATGGTGATGGTGATTGTCTTTGTGACATGTTGCCTCCTGTAGCTGCATTCTGATTGGTTGGTGCACTAGGTAATGCGTTTGCTTTGTCAATTTTTGCCATCAATTCACCTATTAGGGTTGTCAGCATGTCTAATTTATCTTCCTGATTTCTGATCATTGTAGCCATCTGTTCCTGTTGATTGAGGCTAAATCCAATATTGCTCTGATGGTTGCCATCCAATCCTTCGTCATCGTCATCAGGGGGTTGATATCTGTTGTCTATTTTTGATTTAGACTATAATCTTGTCGATTTTGTTACTGACGATGATGATGTATATAGATTGTCTATTTCGTTGTATCACGTCATTGAATGCTATATCGTTACATGTTGTTTATCATGTTACTTTATCGTGGTGTCATTTGTCATGTTGTTTATCATATTGTTTGATATGTTGTTTACAATGTTAAATAAACACTTACAGTAATCGCAGTTGTAACTGCTATGATTGCGTAGATGCTATGATTGCATAGATCTCAGGTTGTCGAGCTGCAATTCGAGCAGCTCAGGGCTCATAACCTGTTGAAATTTGATCTTCGAATATGTGTTTTGAAGTAAAAGAGTGCACTAGCTTATGAAGCCAATATGCATATATTTATTAATGCTAAATTATGATTGGTCGATACAAACAAAGATCGTCTAAGCCACGATTGAGTGACATAACAATCAATCGTTGATAGAAGAGATATAATAAGCTAATAATTTCAACAATAATAAGCTAATAATTTCAACACTCCCCCTGCTTGACATATCTCGATAAAAAATAAATAAATAAAAATAAAAAGAATAAAAATAAAATGTTCAACTTTACATCACGAATGGCATCCATGAAGTACATTTACTGCAAATAACTATATGTAAAATACTACTTGAGTAATAAGAATGACATAATAAAGAACATAAAAGTTTTTTTTTTTTTAAAAAAAAAAGATTAGTTATATAAGCCCATTTTTGCGATCAACATTTCAAGTCTTGGTCACGCAAGTGGCTTGGTTAATGCATCAGCAATCATTTCATCTGTCACCATGTAGATGATATCTATCACCTTTGATTCAACTTTCTCTCGAATAAAGTGGTGCTGAATGTCGATATGCTTTGATCGAGCATAATTAATTGGGTTTTTGATGAGGGCGATTGCTGATTAGTTGTCTTCAAATAAGGTTGTTGTACAATTCTGCAAATATCCTAGCTCATCCAATAGAATGCATAGCCAAATAGCTTCTCTCGTCACATATGCTAATGCCATATATTCTACTTCAGTTATTAATAGAGCAACGGTTGGTTGGCGCTTGCTTGACCAGCTGATGGCTCCTCCTGATAGGTTGAAAATATAACCCGTGGTTGATCGTTGTGTATTAATGTCTCCTCCCCAGTTGGTATCACTGAAATCGATCAGTCTTAGATCTTGATCGTGTCTAAGGCACAGCTTATAATTGGCTATTCCTTTAATATATCTTAATAATCATTTAAGGGCGTAGTGATGTTCTTGCATTGGATTGGCCAAAAATTGACTGATGATGCTAACAGCAGCAGCTAGATCAGGTCTCATCCCAATCATCAGGTACATTATGCTACCAATCATTTGTCTGAATAGATTTTGGTCTGCGGATTCTCCCCCTTCAGCTTTGAGTTGAATAGATGGATCAAGGGGTGTGCTGATTGGCTTGGCATCCGTCATGTTAAATCTTATAATGATTTGATTGGCAAAGTAGCTTTGATTAATTGTGATTATATGTATTTTTCAATCATACATGACTCGAATACCCAGAAAATATTTAATTTCACTACAGTCCATTATACCAAATATGTTGCTAAGCTCCACCTTGAATTTGTTTATCATTTCCATCGAATCAGCCAGAATTAGTAGATCGTTGACATATATGGCAATAATTATCAGCGATTGATCATTTTGTCTTTTTCTTAGATAAATGCTATGATCTGATTGTAGTCTTGTAAAATTTGATTGGCTGAGGTAGTTGTTGATCTTCTGATTCCACATACGAAGTGATTACTTTAGTCTATACAATGATTAATTGAGCTTACACACAGCTCTAGGTAATAGCTCTGATTGGTCAATTCCTTCAGGTACTATCATGTAGATCTCCTCATCAAGATTGCTATTCAGGAATGCAGTTTTTATATCCATTTGGTAAATTTCTAAGTTTAGGGTTGTACCAATCAATAAAAGTGCTCTGATTGATGTGAATTTCGCCATGGGAGCAAATGTTTCATCATAATCAATTCTTTGCTGTTGTGAATATCCCTTGGCAACTAGTCTCACCTTGTACCTGGCAACTGATCCATCAGTGTTGAGCTTCTTTTTAAATACCCATCTGCATCCAACCGGCTTGCGTCCTGCAGGCACCTCAGATACAATCGTCCACATATCATTATTCTTAAGTGATTTAAGCTCTTGATTGATTGCTTCCTCCCAAAGCTTTGCATCAGACAGAGAAATTGCTTCCTTGTAGGTTATTGGGTCATCAGTTGATTCAATTAAATTAGCTTCTGGCATGCGATCTTGCCAAATTTGTAGAGCTTCAGTATTAATCAATTGTTCGATTGGCTCCCAGGTGTTGTCATCATCATTATAGCCTAGCCATTTAACCAGATATTGCCTTTTTTCATCAATCTTGCATTCTCCAATAATTGCTTCAATGATATATTCTTGATCTTCTGAGTTGATGATTGTTGAGGATTTTAATATAATAGATTCATCAAATGTGATATTGCGGCTAATCTCTATCTTCCTATTGGTTGGATCCCAGAGCCTGTATGCCTTCTTTTCATCATGATAGCCAATTATTTTAAGCTTTTTGGATCAGGGCGCCAGTTTCGACCTTTTTCCTTTATGAATATATATATATGCGTCAGCCCATATAATGTGCAAGTTACTAATATCAGACTTGTGACCGTGCTATAATTCAAATGGTGAAGCACTCTCCTTATTGGCTCACATTGGCAATCGGTTGCGTAAATATGTAGCACTTGCGGCAAGTTCAGCCCAAAGTTCATCAGGTATGCTGGCAGTGATTTTTGTTGTAATTATTAGCTTATTATATCTCTCTCTCCCATCATCAATGATCGATCGTATGTTACTCAATTATGGCTTAGACAATCTTTGTTTGTATCAACCAATCATAAATTAGCATTAATAAATACACACATATTGGCTTCATAAGCCAGTGCACTCTTTTACTCCAAAACACACATTCGAAGATCAAATTTCAACAGGTTATGAGCCCTAAGCCGCTCGAATTGCAGCTTGACAACCTGAGATCTACACAATCATAGCATCTACGCAATCATAGCAGTTACAACTGTAATTACTATAAGTGTTTATTTAACATTATAAACAACGCGTCAAACAATGCGATAAACAATATAACAAATAACACCGTGATAAAGCAATGCGATAAACAATACATAATAACATAGCATTCAATGATGCGACATAATGAAATGGACAACCTATACACATCATCATCATCAGTAACAAGATCGACAAGATTGTAGTCTAAATCAAAAACAGACAACAGATATCAAACTCTTGATGACAACGAAGGATTGGATGGCAACCATCAGAGCAATATTGAATTTAGCCTCAATTGACAGAAACAGATGGCTACAATGATCAGAAATCAGAAAGACAAATTAGATATGCTGGCAACCCTAATGGGCGAATTGATGGCAAAAATCGACAAAACAAATACATCACCTAGCGCACCAACCAATCAGAACGCAGCTACAGGAGGCAACACACCACAAAGACAATCACCATCACCATCATCAACAATATCAACAAAGCTTAATGATCTGGCGAAGGAGTACCTGAGATCAATCAACAAATTCGATGGGTCAGGAGGCGCACCCAGATTGTTCGATTACTTTGATGCCGTAGAGCAATTTATCACCAACACTAATCTATCAATACAAAAGGAGGAAGTCAATGCAGTGATCAGTAAAATTACAAGCAATACTAGAATGTAGCTATGGAGGCACGTAAATATATTGGGAGAATTTGATTAGTGGAATGAGCTTAAAGAGGCTATAATGCAAAAATATACACCAATGGAACAATTATTACAAATGTGCGATAAGTTTGCAATGATGAAGCAAAAAGGATCGATCAAAGATTATAATGACACGTTCAACCGAATTATGGTGCAAATCGAAGATATGACCAACACAGAAGCTATACTGCAATATCTCTAGGGTCTAAGCCCTAGGTACTGGGAATTAATACTTGCATGGGAGAATATACCAACAATGCTGGAGGCTTTACAACTTGTATGCATCAGGTTCGACCTGGATAGTAAACAAAGGCATGACGAAGCCCACGCGACAGACCGAGGTAGCTACCGAGGCGGTGACTGAGGTGGCTACCAAGGCAGCGACCGAGGCAGCTACCAAGGTAGTGGTCACGACAATCGAGGCAGAAATGCCAGACGAAGCCGAGGCTATAACAATGATAATGGAAACAATCGAGGAGGTTATCATAATGACCGAGGTGGTGATCACGGAGCTCATCGAGGCAGGAATTTTCGGGGATACCCTTGGAAATATTATATCTGTAAGGGAGAACATGGAATATTTCAATGCAATAAATTCAACGATTGAGTAAAAACAGAAAAAGAAAAGGCTAAACCGAAAGCCGAAGCAAATCTGGCGATTGGCGCTATTATCGATTCAGGTGCCATGCAACATATGTTCAACCAATTGGAGATTTTCGAGATGGTGGCTGAGCACGATGGCTTAATTACATATACAGGGAACGAGAAACTATATGCGATACATGTTGGAACAATTGAGCTCGACAACGAGCTGAAATTACGGGATGTTTTATATGTACTGGAAATCACTAGAAATTTAATATCTATGCAGGCATTGACATGTGACGGAAATGATATAATCTTCAAAAGTGACAGATCAGTAATTAAAATCGGTGCGGATCATAAAGAAGTCAAAATCGGACAGGCCAATGGCGACCTATTTCATTTATCGACATTACCAGAGCTAGAGCTAGAAGCAAACATTGCCAATTCCAAGATTGATAACTATACATTATGGCATCACCAACTGGGTCATCTGGGCCGAAATACTTTGCAATCAATCAACAAATTTATCACAGGGCTCAGAGATGTGCAGCTGTCGACCTGACAAATCGAAATATGCACCAGGTATGAATACATGAAGTCGTACTACAAGCCGTTCAGATATGCGAAAAATCAATCGATGGAGCCTATTGGAAGGGTGCACTCAGATCTGTGTAGGCCGATGCCCACGCCATCAGTCAATAGAGCGAAATATATATTAACATTCATCGATGACGCCACTCGCTATGTCACAACATATTTTATTGACAACAAAAGTGATACATTTGATCAATTCCAGACATTCAAGGCATTCGCTGAAATGCAATCAGGCCGAAAACTGAAGATTCTCTGGTCAGATAGAGGAGGAGAGTATGTAAACACTGAGATGCACGAATTTTTAATCAAAAATGGAGTTCATTATGAAATGACAACGCTGGACATGCCGCAACAAAACAGTATTGCCGAACAATATAACCAGACATTGATGAAGTCCATCCAGGCCGTTAAAATCACTGCCGACATACCTGATGAACTTTGGGCAGAACTTGCTGCAAGTGCTACATATTTACGCAACCGATTGCCAACGCAAGCCAATAAGGAGAGTGCTTCATCATTTGAATTATGGCATGGTTATAAGCCTGATATCAGTAACTTATGCGTCATATAGGCTAATGCATATATATATATTTGCAAAGGAAAAAGGTCGAAACTAGCACCCTGATCCAAAAAGCTTAAAATAATTGGCTATCATAATGAAAAGAAAGTATATAGGCTCTGGGATCCAACCAATAGGAAGATAGAGATCAGCCGTATCGTCACATTTAATGAATCTATTATATTAAAATCCCCAACAATCATCAATCTAGAAGATCAAGAATATGTTATTGAAGCGATCATCAGAGAATACAAGATTGATGAAAAAAGGCAATATCTGATTAAATGGCTAGGCTATGATGATGACGACAACACCTGGGAGCTAATCGAATAATTGATAGACACTAAAGCTCTACAAATTTGGCAAGATCGCATGTCAGAAGCTAATTTAATTGAATCGACCAATAACCCAATGATGTACAAGGAAGCAATTTCTCTGCCTGATGCAAAGCTTTGGAAGGAAGTAATTAATCAAGAGCTTAAATCACTTAAGAATAATGACACGTAGATAATTGTACCTGAGGTACCTACAGAACGCAAATTGATTGGATGCAGATGGGTATTTAAAAAGAAGCTCAACACTGATGGATCGGTTGTCAGGTACAAGGCGAGATTAGTGACCAAGAGATATTTACAACAGCAAGGAATTGATTACGATGAAACATTTGCTCCTGTGGTGAAATTTACGTCAATCAGGGCACTCTTATCAATCGGTGCAGTCCTAAACTTAGAAATTTACCAAATGGATATAAAAACTGCATTCCTGAACAGCGATCTTGATGAAGAGATCTACATGATGGTACCTGAAGGAATCGACCAATCAGAGCTGTCACCGAGAGCTGTGTGTAAGCTTAATCAATCATTGTATGGACTAAAGCAATCACCTCATATGTGGAATCAGAAGATCAACAACTACCTCAGCCAATCAAATTTTACAAGACTACAATCAGATCACAGCATTTATCTAAGAAGAAGATAAGACGATCAATCGCTGATAATTATTACTATATATGTTAATGATCTACTAATTCTGGCTGATTTGATAGAAATGATGAACAAATTCAAGGCGGAACTTAGCAACGCATTTGATATGATGGACTGTGGCGAAATTAAACATTTTTTTGATATTTGAGTCATGTGTGATCGAAAAACACACACAATCATAATTGATCAAAGCCTCTTCACCAATCAAATCATTATAAGGTTTAATATGATGGATGCTAAGCCAATCAGTACATCCCTTGATCCATCCATTCAACTCAAAGCTGAAGGGGGAAAATCTGCAGATCAAAATCTATTCAGACAACTGATTGATAGCATAATGTACCTGATGATCGAGACGAGATCTGTGTTGAAATTTGATCTTTGAATATGTATTTAGAGTAAAGAGCACACTGGCTTATGAAGCCAATATACATGTATTTATTAATGCTAAATTATGATTGGTTGATACAATAAAGATTGTCTAAGCCATGATTGAGTGACATAACGATCGATCATTGATGGGAGAGATATAATAAGCTAATAATTTCTGTTGAAATTTGATCTTCGAATGTGTGTGTTTTGGAGTAAAAGAGCACACTGGCTAATGAAGCCAATATGCGTGTATTTATTAATACTAAATTATGATTGGTCGATACAAACAAAGATCATCTAAGCCACAATTGAGTGACGTATGATCGATCGTTGATGCATCGATCATTGATAGAAGAGATATAATAAGCTAATAATTACAACATTTTTAACCTACTGACTGGATAATAACTAGAGCTTTTCTAGGCTTAGCCATATATTATTGATGATTTATCTAAGGCTTTATAGAGATCACTGCTTCCCTTAACTAATTACTATATAAGGACCTTTAGTTTAGCTGGTATAATAAGCAGCAGTAAGCTTTCAATATAATTAAGTTTGCACTTTGTTTGAAGCTAGTTTTAGCATAACCCAACTAAAGTAAAATATTTTATCTATATATAGATACTATCAGAAAAATAGTTAATTAATCTACAAACTATTTTACTAAGAGCTATAAACTATTTTACTAAGAGCTATAAACAAAATAACTATGAATATAGATACTAGTTATAGACTATAAACTATTATTGGTGAACAGCTGTGAACTATCCTAGAACTTTGCTAGAATAATATTGCAAACCTCAAACACCTCTAGAACAATATTGCAAACTATGAACTAGCTAGAACAGCCTACAAACAGCCTGCAAACAGCCTGTGAATAGCCTATAAGCATGAATGCTAGTTATAGACTATGAACTGAAAATAGTTTCTTGATGATATACTCTACAGGACTTGGTGCAGTCCTATCTCAAGACAATAACCAAGGATAGAAAAGGATTATCCTTTACCAAAGTTGAGTGAAATTTAGGATGGAATGAGACTACAGTCTAATAAAGCTTGAATGCTTAGTAATAGTCTAAGCTGTTAAGAAGTTAAGATACTATTTAATTAGCTGACACTTCAAGATTATCACTAACTATAGCATACTCAAGTAGCTTTTTAATATGAAGAATCTATATAGAATATATATCTATTGGATAGTCACATTATAAGAATATAATATTAAGATCCTATATTGCAAAGGGAGCAAACATCAAAATGTAGATATACTCTTGA
>RBNK01001811.1:0-13327 GCA_003990785.1 Endogone sp. FLAS-F59071 | reverse complement strand
GCATTTGAAAAGTCCGTTGCATTTGAAATAGTGAAATATATGTCAAAGTGTCAAATACAAAATACCGATGACAATGCCAAAAACACCAACACCAACACACAACCGCACAAAACAACAATGCCTCATCGCACTCCAGTTAATCCTGCTCTAATAGAAGCAACAGTGTTCTTGGCCACACAGGTGACAAGGGATATAATCAACGATGCAATAATGTCTGATGGCTCTATAGGAGAGGATTTGGATGACTCTACAGGAGAGGAGTCAGAGGATGAGCTCATAAAATTCGCCATCAATGCAGGACCATTATTATATTTACAATTGAGACCTCTCCAAGCTTTACCCACCCCAACATCTTCTGACTAGGTCTACAATGTCCTCCCAAATTATGATGAAAAAAAATTCTGGGAGATGTTATGAATGGGCAAAGCTATATTCAACAAATTAGTTTCAGAAATAGAAGATCATGCCATTTTCCAGAACAATTCAACCATGTACCAGTCTCCAGTCTAGGTTCAAGTTGCACTTCTTCTAAAATATCTTGCTGATGATATGTCACATAGTAACCTGGCTGCTATGTTTGGGATATCTGAAAGCTTCATCAATGTTTTCAGTACATGATGCATTACTGCTATAGTTGATAAACTTGATATGAAATACATACAATAGCCTTAGGGCCAATGGTGTCTTGATATCTGTACTGGATTTCAAAACATTATTGAGATTCCTGGAGTTATTAGTGCAATTGATTGTACATAAATTCCCTTTAAAGAAGCCCTTAAAGACTACAAGATATTGTACTGATCACAGAAAATGAGATATTTGATGAATATATAGGCAACTGTTGATCATCTTAGTTTTTTTACAAGTTATTATATTGGATGGCCTAGATTATATTATGATAGAAAAATATTCAATGAGTTAATTTTCCCCTAACAATATAAAGAACTTTTTATTGAAGATGATATTATAATTTGAGATGATGGTTACAAACTCTGCACCCATATATGCTCTACTCATATTCCAAGTCATCAATATCAGATCCCTATAAGAAAAATTTCAATATCAAGCTCTCAAAGATAAGAGTGGTAATTGAACATGCTTTTGGTTGTTTAAAGGTAAGACAAGTTTTCAGAACTAGGACATTAGATGTTGGATATTGAACATTGGGAGTGACTATTTATTCTCTATAAGCAAGGTTCAATCTTCTAACAAATCTTCAGACTAGGAATATTAGAAAAGCTGTAGATAGAATTCAAGTCGCTTTCATTTTTCACAACTTCATTCAAGCCTACAGTGAGGGCAAGGGTGAGGGTGAAGGTGAGGATGAGAGCAAGGGCAAGGGCAAGGGTGAGAGCAAAGGTGAGGGTGAGGGCAAGGGTGAGGGCAAGGGTGAGGGTAAGGGTGAGGGCAAGGGTAAGAGTGATGGTAAGAGCAAGGGTGAGGGTAAGAGTAAGAGTGAAGGTAAAGGCAAGGGCAAGGGCAAGGGCAAGGGGGAGGGCAAGGGTGAGAATAGTAAGAATATAGAAGAGGATAAAGAGGAAGGCAATAAGAGCAAAAAAAAGGGGGAGCTAAACCATAACAATATTAGTTATTTGATTTGGCAGTTATTGTAGTCTTATCTATTATTGAAAACTTATCATAATATTTAGCTAGAAAGCATTTTGAGATAGCAATCACGAATAGCTAAATGACAAGGGTAAGCCCATCATTACTTTAGTCTAGGTGAAAAAAAAAAAAAATGTATTTATGCTTATATGGCATTAAACAGTGAATGGCAGAATAGCTGAATAGCTGAACTGAATGAACAGCTGAACTGAATAGCTGAACTGAATGGCTGAATAGCTGAACAGCTGAATAGCTAAATAGCTGAATAGCTGAATGGCTAAACAGCTGAATGGCTGAATAGCTAAATGGCTGAATGGCTGAATGGCTGAATGGCTGAATAGCTGAATGACTAAATGGCTAAACTGAATAACTAAACTAAACAGCTGAATGGCTGAACTGAACTCTGTGGTTGAACAGCTGAATAGCTGAATGGCAAACTAAATAGTAAAGGTAAGCTCATTTTACCTTAGTCTGTATATAAAAAAAAAAAAAATTAAAGAATGCACTGCCTGTACTCACATGGCATTAGGTAGTAAGGGAATTGCTCAATGCAACCAAGATAGAACAGATTCAGAGAACATGCCTCATTCCACTACCTTATAAAGACAAAGATAAATATAAAAAGTATTATCACAAGTATAAAAAAAAGCTTAATTTATATAGTCATATAGCTCTAGCTTGCTTATATCATATGTACTCTCTTAACTTCTTTAACTTTTTCTTCTTACTTAAATTTATATATAATTCTATCATTCATTACTATAACTAGAACTAAGGTAGTGTTGTCATTATTATTATCATTACTACTGCCACCATGTAAGAGTAATAGATATAAAAGCAGTAACAAACACTTGCAGAAACATAACAGACAACCATGCCCCAATTCAACAATGATGAATACCTCCGAAGCCGAGTCATTGAAGCATACCGAGCCTTAGAAGACCCTCCATTTGAACTACTACCTGAGGAAGGATCTGCCCTATGAAGGACTCAAATAATAATGAAAAACATCGACATTGCTCAGAAACGACAAACACAAGACGAATTTCAGGCCTACTATAAGATCGCTAGGATCTGGGAAGAAGATCTCGAACATGTATGGGACCGACGACATGCAGAAGCATGCAAATGAGCACTACATCAAGAGATTCCCCTCCAATCTCAAAGGATTGCCCTCCAGATTTATGGACTCTTCCAGTTCCGACCAGCCGCCTTGAAAAGACTTATCAAAATTGGACCATCCACATTTCACCAACTATCTCAAAACACCTTTGAGGAACTTAAAGAAGAAATCCACGTACTATAAAGAGATTTTGACTAATTGGAACAGTTCCTTGATTTGTGAAACCTTTTAACTATCTTAAACCTTTCAACCATCTTAAATCTTTAACCGTCTTAAATCCATAACTTATATAACTAGTTATATCACATAAATTCATAATTAGTTTATATTTTAATAACTAATAGTTTTCTGAGTAGTAACCTGGGCAGCTACCTGTATAGCACCTCGAGAATTTGTATAAATATCCCTCAATTCTTTATTCAATAAACTTTAGTTCAATAGCAGTGCACACTCAAGATCCCTTTGAGAGCTAAAGATCTCACCCCCCTTCTACACACATCAAGAGCACTAAAGACTATAAGTCTGAAATTCACAATTAATAATCTTATAAAGAAACAAAGTACTTTCAATACCTTAGAAACCTTGTGACGTACTCAGAGATTCCTAAGTTCAACGTGGATTAGTATCATCAGATGCTTCCTCAAGGGCAGTTTAGGAGAAACCCCCTTACAACTTGGTAGCAGCAGTAATGAAAAACCGTTATAATAATCAGAAACATACTACTAATATTTTTACAAAGGCCTAGAATTACCAATTTTCTTTTAGATATGACCAACATACTTGGAGTGCTACTAAAAACACTACATACATCTTACTTCCAACAGCCAGAGAGGCTACATACATCACGGAACCCTTCAAGTGGACACAATATCAGCAACTGCTACGAAGCACTGATTCAACAACAGTAGCTCGTTTATGAGGCAAAACATACCTTGAACTCTACAACGAACTTTTAGAAGAATTCGAAAACCCTCTTACAACCGAAGCCTACTTCGAAGCATTTCAAGATTTCCTCTACAAAAACATCAAGGGAGATCGTGACATTGTTTCCATCACACGAGCTGAACACCAATTCACCAATCTTACAACTACTGTACAAGGATATAATAATTGCCAAGTTATCAAAGAGTGGATTACCAACTCACAATTTGACTACTCAACACACCGAGGCACCATTTACTACAGAATTGCAAACAGATTATTTGAGAAATTAGTAGCAGAAGACCTCATACGATTTGCCGAAATAACACCATTAGGACAGACTGTACCTATCACACCACTATCTATCGAGGAACCTATCAATCTCACAGTATCTATATTCCGACATACATCTGAATCGAGCAAACCAACATTTAGAGAAGTAACCAACATAAGTGACTCGTATGAACCTGATATAACTGTCTATCACGACACTGACACTGCATTTATTGAAGACATAGATACAACCATTCGAAGAATCACACTTGAAGCTAACATACTTAAGGAATCAGAAGACCTCGATTCAGAAGACGAAATATTTGATCACGAAGTCAGAGAATACATCTAACAAACAGACAGAGGAGAAAACGAACTTCCAACATCACCACTACTCGCACCAACTACAATTACTGATATAATGGCCAACACCACAATCGCCGCACTAACTGCATAAGTAGCAGCCTTAACAGCACTTGTAGGACAAGTAGTACAACTCAGCCAGACAACCAAAGCAGTCAACCTACAACCTTTTGATAGAGAAGTAAAAGAAGTTGCCGCATTCATATCAGCCATTGAAGCCAATTATAATACCAACAGCTGGAACAATGACTGAGTACCAGATGATAGACTTACCAACAATGTCAATCATACACCTGAACAAGTATATGCCAAGTCATATGCACAGGTCAACAAAATTGCTGGATTTCTCAGAAAATTAGCAGCAATCTGGTAGTAAAATCTGCCTAGAAAACCTCTGACCTGGCAGGATACAACCTTGGTAGCAGCTCAAGTAGCTAATGCAGCCCAACTAGGATATCCAAACATCCCCGTCCAACAAGGTCTTAGATTCTTACTGATTGACAAGTTTCGCAGTAGTGCACATATCGCCGAAGCAAAGAAACAACTAGCTACAGCAAGATTCAATACCGAAGGAAGCAAAACCTTTGAAGCTTTCGCTGCAGAAATCGATGCTAATCTCATTATCATTAGAATGCCTTACAATGATGACAATCATATTACTTGTGGTGCACAAGCCGACACCTTATTCAAGACCCTTCCACAGTGGCTGGAAACTCACATTAAGGAGAGAGGGAGCCCATGTGCTCATGAACAATGGTGTTTTGGCATGGTTATCAAATCAGCACATATAATTCTATTGGCACAACAAACACGAACAGAAAACAGGAATCAAAACTCTGGCTCAAGCAGCAAACCAACAACCGATAATTACCGTCGAGAAGGATTCAACCCCCGAGGAGGATTCAGGGGAGGACAAGGAAACTACAACAATAAACCAACATGGCGAAACAATTTCAAGAAAGATGAAAACAAGGATGACTAGAAGAAAATGAAGACTTGCTTCAACTGTGGAAGACGAGGACATATTGCATCTGAGTGTAGAAGTACTCACACTATTTCAGGAGAAAAGATCACAAAGAAAGAAGAAATCAAAGGTACAAGCAAAAGCATGACTACTGAGGAAGAAACGGATCCAAGAGATATCAGCCGACTATATGTAATTGAAGAAAAATATAGCCGAGGATACCGCAAGTTGAACGAGCAAGAACAAATTACCCTCATCAATTAGAACATGGTGCAAACAAGATGCCTATTCTGTGACCAATATATCTATTGTGCAGAACACATGTGCAACTGTTCAACAACCCACCTCATACTGGATGAAACCAAAGTAGAAGACTTCCTCATCACCAAAAAGAAGGATTGAAGAATAAAATCGCAACTAAGACGCCGACAAATGCCATCAATGAACAATGGACCCTACTATAGCAAGAACCCACACCCATATGCCAACAACACTGGAGAAATCTACAACATTTTCTGGAGAAGCTATCAATACGTTGGCAAAGGAAAGTTCTGGGGAGACAAGAAGAGATACGAACAAGGAGTATATTAGGACGAAATCTACCCACAAGATCTTTGGACTGTCCATAACTCATCTACTATCGATAGCAAGGGATGCGACCCAGCCTACAATGGCACTTGGCAAGAACTGGCCGATATTGAAGAAGGAAGGCAAGAAGATGAAGAAGAAGAACGGGAAGAATCATCAGAAGATGAATGACTATACATGATACAAGAAACCAATAATGAAACTAACTTCCTAGTTGAAAAAAAGCACCTGGATGCTATAGTACCTACTAAAGGAACAGCAAACTCCGCAGGATATGATATCTATGCAAATGAAGATGCTCTGATCCCACCAGGATTAATTTTTCTGATCAAAACAGGAATCGCTCTAAAACCACCAACTGGAACTTATATACAAATCCTGGACAAAAGCAGCAAAATCAAGGAAGGAATCTCAATCAAGGCAGGAGTTATTGATGCAGACTACACTGGTGAAATTATACTTGCAGTTCACAACTTATCAGCTCGCCGCAAATACTGAGTCACCAAAGGAGCTAAGCTAGCGCAATTCGTATTCATTAAACTGGACAACTCAGTAACAGCCAAAGTCATAGAACAGCTTCCGAAAACTGAATGAGCTGCAGGAGGATTCGGATTGACAGACAAAAAGAAACCTACACTTATCAAGGATGAACATTAGTACCTGAAAATGGCACAAGGAATAGTACCATATGGATGCTGTCCTCATGGAAACAGAACCTACTATGCAGACAATGCCTGGAAATGCTGGAGTTGCATAGAAGAAAGCAAGAAACCACAAATTCAACAGTTAGCAAAGGAAGAAGAAGAAGCTAAACAAGCTCGCAAAGCTATAAAATTACCAACCAAGGAGAAGAAAACAGATTGGTCAATCGAAGATACAACAGATATATGGTCTATCGAAGAAACGAAAGTGGAAGAAATAGAAGAAAAAGTAGAATACGGAACCTTATCATCACTTGGAAAAAAGACAGAACTTCTCTTCTATAAAGGAACAATGAAGAATGAAACAGTTAATATACTGATCAACAGTGGAGTAACCTACAATTTTATCAGCAAACAACTAGCCGATCAACTCAAGGTAATCAAGTCACCCCATGAAGTAGCAATGATTGTAGAAGTCACTGATGGAGGAACCCAACGAGTCACCCATACTGCCAAGAATCTCTCGATATCAATTGAATCATACCAGGATGCATTGAATTTCGAAATCATAGGCATACCTGGACCAAGTATAGTATTCGGGAAAAGTTGGCTAGACCAGAAAAAACAATATAGTTTACTGCTGCATTATTATGGAAAAGGACATTGCTAAAATTACCACTGAAACAGACATAGACATTAATAGCCTAGATATATCTTTACAACCACTTATCACTGAATTCACAGACTGATTTCCTATAAACTTACCAGAAGGACTACCACCGAAATAAAGTATTGATCACCGAATTGACTTAATACCTGGCACAGAACTACCATTCAAGAAAATTTATCAATTATCTGGACTAGAGTTACAAGAACTCAAGAAGACTCTAGAAGAATTAATTGAATAAGGATCTATTCAACCTAGCACATCACCTTTTAGAGCACCTATTATATTTGTCAAAAAGAAGGATGGAATTAGAATGTGCATTGACTATCGACAACTCAATGATATAACTATCAAGAATCAATATGCATTACCCAATATCATGGAATTATTCAACCAACTCAAAGGAGCAACCATATTCTTGGTAATCAACTTATGATCAGGATACCACCAGATCCGTATTACTGAAGAAGATATTTCGAAAACAGCATTTAGAACACAATATGGATATTACAAATGGAAAGTCATGCCTTTTGGACTGACAAACGCACCTGCAACATTCCAAGGACTGATAAACGACATATTCTGACCACTACTTGATGAATTCGTAGTTGTCTACATTGATGACATACTGATCTATAGCAAGACAAAAGAAGAACACTTACAACATCTCCACCAAGTACTGGAGATCCTGAGAAAACATCAGTTGTATGCTAAACTCAGCAAATGTAACTTTCTACAAAAAGAAGTTGTATATCTTGGACATCGAATTAATGAACAAGGCATTCTAGTTGACCCTATAAAAATCGAGGCAATCAAGAAATAGGAAAAACCAACAACGATCAAGGAAATACAATCCTTTCTAGGACTAGCAGGATACTACCAAAGGTTTATCAAGAATTACACAGGAATTGTAGCATGCCTACATGATCTGACAGTTACAGGCACAAATGTTATTCAAGAATGGAATAACCATCATGACACAGCCTTCGAAACTTTGAAAGAAAAGTTAACAACTGCATCAGTTCTCAGAAGCCCAGACCAGAACCTACAATTTGTAGTAACTACTAACGCCTCAGATTATGCAATTGGAGCCATACTTTCACAAGAAGACCAACCTATTGCCTACCATTCAAGAAAAATGTCATCAGCAGAGAGAAATTACCCTGTTCACGAAAAGGAGTTACTCGTAATAATTGATGCAACACAAGCTTGGAGACACTATCTGATAGGCAACAAATTCCTGATCTATACAGATCATGAATTGCTCAAATACTTGAACAAACAGCCAACCCTCTCCACCTGACAAGTGCGATGGATGGATCATCTCAACAATTATCACTTCGAAATAATCTACAAACCTGGGAAACTTAATGTTGTAGCAGATGTATTATCCCGACAACAACAGGAGGATGAACAAATCAAAGCTATCATCGAAATCACAAACAACTGGATACAAGAAATTCAAGAAGGAGTTCAGTTAGATAAAGAAGTGCAAAAAATCATAGAAGAACTCAAGACCAAACTGGATACAACAAACAAATTCAAGATTTGAAATAACAACCTCTATTATGAAGACTGACTCTTCATACTGTTAAATCTTCATGTCAAGATTCTACAAGAACACCATAATATACCCTTAGCAGGCCACTTTGGATTTGATAAAACTTATGAAGCACTCACCAGAAACTTTTACTGACCAAAAATGTTTACAAGCATCAAGAGCTTCATAGCCTCTTGCGATACTTGTCAACGTAACAAAACACTCTGACAATCACCTGCTGGACTATTACAACCACTACCTATACCTACCGAAAAATGGGAACAAATCAGTATGGATTTCATTGTCCAACTGCTAAAAACAACATCTGGAAAAGATGCAATAACCATCTTCGTTGATTGACTTAGCAAACAAACTCACTTTGTGGCAAGCAAAACAACCGATACTGCACCAGACATAGCAAAAATATTTTTCAATAATATTTTTCGCCTATATGGACTACCATGAATTATTATCTGTGACCAAGATCCAAAGTTTACAAGCAACTTTTGGCAATCGCTATTCAAAACACTTGGAACCAAAATAGCACTCTCAACTGCATTTCACCCACAGACCGACGGACAAACAGAACGCATGAACCAAACATTGGAACAAATGCTTAGAACTTATGTCAACTATTGACAGAACGATTGGGATGAACACTTAACTGCTGCTGAATTTGCATACAATAATGCTCAGCAAAAGTCAACAAAACTATTGCCATTCTTCCTAAATTATGGTTATCATCTGCTGACACCAGCAACTTTGTTACTAGAAAAGGTTGAATCAACAGTATAAGCCATTGATGACTTCACTACACGAATGACCAACCTGCTGACTAAAGCACAAGATGCAATTCGCGAAGCACAAGTACAACAGACAAGATACGCAAACGAAAAAAGGTGTGAAGAACCATTTGAGATAGATGAAATGGTCTTACTGTCCTCAAGACACATCACATTGCAACATTCAAGATTATCGCAAAAATATCAGCTATTGCTTACAAACTGGAGTTACTACCAACAATGAAGATTCACCCCATGTTTCACGTATCACTACTGAAATGTTACATACCAAATAATGATGATCTATTTCCGGATAGACAAGTCATACCACCCGCACCAATTTTGGTCAATGACGCAGAAGAATTCGAAGTAGAAGAAATCTTAGATCAACGGATTACCAAGCAAGGCAACAGATCAACACCACAATACCTAATCAAGTGGAAAGGATACCCCTTACATGATGCTACATGGGAACCGCTTAGCAATCTGACAAATGCAGATGAAGCACTAGAAAAATATCACAAGTCCTTACAGAAATAGCGTGGATGCTATTTTCTCAAAGAGGGAAGAGTTGTAAGAGTGATAGATATAAAAGCAGTAACAAACACTTGCAGAAACATAACAGACAACCATGCCTTGATTCAACAATGATGAATACCTCCGAAGCCGAGTTATTGAAGCATACTGAGCCTTAGAAGACCCTCCATTTGAACTACTACCTGAGGAAGGATCTGCCCTACAAAGGACTCAAATAATAATGAAAAACATCGACATTGCTCAGAAACAACAAACACAAGACAAATTTCAGGCCTACTATAAGATCACTAGGATCTGGGAAGAAGATTTCGAACATGTATGGGACTGACGACATGCAGAAGCATGCAAATGAGCACTACATCAAGGGATTCCCCTCCAATCTCAAAGGATTGCCCTCTGGATTTATGGACTCTTCCAGTTCCGACCAGCCACCTTGAAAAGACTTACCAAAATTGGACCATCCGCATTTCACCAACTGTCTCAAAACGCCTTTGAGGAACTTAAAGAAGAAATCCGTGTACTACAAAGAGATTTCGACCAATTGGAACAGTTCCTTGATTTGTGAAACCTTTTAACCATCTTAAACCTTTCAACCGTCTTAAATCTTTAACCGTCTTAAATCCATAACTTATATAACTAGTTATATCATATAAATTCATAATTAGTTTATATTTTAATAACCAATAGTTTTCCAAGTAGTAACCTGGGCAGCTACCTGTATAGCACCTCGAGAATTTGTATAAATATCCCTCAATTCTTTATTCAATAAACTTTAGTTCAATAGCAGTGCACACTCAAGATCTCTTTAAGAGCTAAAGATCTCACCCCCCTTCTACACACATCAAGAGTGCTAAAGACTATAAGTCTGAAATTCACAATTAATAATCTTATAAAGAAACAAAGTACTTTCGATACCTTAGAAACCTTGTGACATACTCGGAGATTCCTAAGTCCAATGTGGATTAGTATCATCAGACGCTTCCTCAAGGGCGGTTTAGGAGAAACCCCCTTACACACCATCACTGTTGCCATCACTACTGCCATTACTGCTACTGTTACAGCTACTCCTGCTGCTGCTGCTGTCACCACTCTTGCCCAATTTCTTCTACTTTTCCTTCCCTAATATATAATCCTATTCATTGCTATCACTAGAACTAGAGGTAGTGTCATTATTATTGTTATTATCACTACCACTGCTGCTACTGCCACCATTACCCTTGCACTCACTCAATTCCTTCCCCTGATATTTCTTCTCTAATATCCATATCTGATATTTGTACTTTTTAAGTTTATACTGTTATTTATTTCTTTTCTCTTTTAATATCATCTTCTCCCTCTTTATCACCAACTTCATTAGTAATCTAGCCTCTCACTGCTGTCTTCTATTCTCTTTATCCTGATCCCTTGCCTGCTGTATACTCTAAATCCTTGCCAACATCTCTTGAAAAGCTACTGCTATATCTTCTTGGTCAACTGTCACCTTTGTACATTGCACTTTTTTCAATAGTAGTGTTGCAAAAAATGGTGATTCTAGAAGCAATGGTACTAGAAACAGTGGAGCTAGAAGTAACAATCTTAACAGAAAAGAGGGCTGGAAGTTTGTGAAATATATTGTGCATAATGTTATACCAATCCCATTTTAATAACTTAACTCCAGATATTGACTCATTGTACCTTTGCACCTTATAATAGGTCTTCAGCATACTGTACATCTTTTGTTATACAGATCATGTAACCTTCACTGAGCTTAATTCTGGAGTACCCTCTTAACAAAGCTACCTTCAGTAGACTGTTTCTCTTTCCGATTTATATAATTCATAGTTCTCTTGAATGTACTCAATAAAGCTGAGCAAGTGGTTATGAGACTATAATTTGGTTATGATATTCTTGAGTTTGGAGTGCCTGGGGTTAGCAATTGTTAGTAGCTGTAATGTGCTGTCCTTACCATCCTTGCTAGCCTCACCATCCTTGCTGTCCTCACTGTCCTTGATGTACTTGCTATCCTTATCATCATCTGAACTAAAGATGATATCTGGTTCTTTATATGAATGCAATGCATCCTCAAGGTTAGTGGTAGAAGTTGTTGCTGAGATTATTGTGGCAGTAGAGGTTGTTGTGGCAGTAGAGGTTGTTGCAGTTGTTGTGGTAGTAAAGGTTGTGGCAGTAAAAGTTATTGCAGTTGTTGTAGTGGTAGAAGTTATTGTGGCAGTAGAGGTTGTAGTACTAATTTTGGCAATCTTTTGCTGTAGCTTTGCTATACATACTTCTTTATATTCTGCAGCCTTGGCTGAGTTCTTCTTATATGGACCTCTTTTCTTCTTTGGTAGACTGTCAGAGATTTGGTCATAGGAACTATCCTTGGTCAGGTTCTTTAGTGGTGAAGGCAGTGGTGGAGGATTGTTATTGACACCAAGTAATTCACCCCTTTGTAATGCAGGTATGGAGGAAACACCTCTTGATGGCCCTTTTGTTCTAGCTAGATTATTGTTTCTTATTCTTCTGTTGTTGACCAATAGAGGAGAATCATCATCATCAATGGAGAAGTTAATGTTAAGATCAAGTAAATTGTTTCTCTGTAACACAGCTATAGAACCACTTGATATAATAGAACTGGATGTTGTTGTTTGCTCTTCAGATAATGGCTCTCCAGATGGCTCTTCAAATAGCTCTCTTGGTCTCTTCAGCCAAAACATATTGCTTGATGCACTTGAAGTATGACAACTCAACTTGCAACTTTGACATATTTTGTATTAAACAGTAACCATTTAGTACTAATAGTATTGATTTATTCCAACCAATGATATCGTAGGTAACCTTCCTTATTTGGGCAAAAAAAAGAGGAATGAAAGTCCGGTACACAAAGCTAGAATTTTTTTTTTTTTTTTTTTTTGGAGGGGGGAATTTTTGAAATTTTTGAAATATTTCGCGAAATTCACGTACACAAAGCTAGAAATTTTTTTTTTTTTGAAATTTTTCAAAAATTTCGCGAAATCGCTAAGAGTACCACTATTGTATACTTGTGCGATATCGATTAACGGAACCAACTATGGATCTCCCTCGCAATACGAATTTGTACCCAGCTGCGTCCTTATATAAAAATGCCAAATTTCGAATCAGACCCCATGTAAGACTTTAGCATAGACAATTCCATTCTTTTATATTGTATATTCTTATTAATTATCTTGGTAAAATAGTTATGTACATGAAAATTTCTCTGGTTATTTTATAGCAGCTTCTTTTTTTCAAACGAATCAAAGGTTGGCGTAAACGAATTTTGCGGTCTTCGCTTTTCGTTACATTTTGAGCTAGCTCTTGGGAAAAAA
>RBNK01001810.1:0-13331 GCA_003990785.1 Endogone sp. FLAS-F59071 | reverse complement strand
GGGGGGGGTTGTGAGAGGGAAGAAAAATAGGTTGATGGGAGCGCGGTTTTGAAACTTTATGCGTTTCACTGAAAGCACAGCCTGACGCCAATGGTTTTTCCTTTCTTGATCCGCGCAGGCCAGTACATGAACTGGTTCTACGAGATGCTCCATCTATTCCTGCAACCCACACTTGAGAGCAAGCTCAACGACCTGTTCGACCTGTACGATGACACCATCCCGCTAGTGCATCTCGATACTGTCGGACCTAACGTCGCAACCCTGGTTGCAAGCCATCTTGTCGTGGGCGTACTGCTGAGCCCATTGGAACTGGTGAGGACGAGGTGAGCGTGGGCGTACTGGCTGTGAATTGTGAGGAGTAGGAGATGATATATATAGGCTTGGTTAAGATAGTCTTTTTAAGTGATGAAACGGTTTTATGCACTGTACACATTATTTTATCTCAGTTGATCTCACCTACCAAATACCTCTCCCCCCTCCCAGGATGATCGTTCAAACCTCCTCCCCCTTGCACAAAAAATATTCTGGTCCGATTCATGCCCTCCGTACTATCATGTCCGAAGAAGGCGGCGTCCTGGGCCTTTATCTCTCACACAATCTTCTCCCTACGATACTCTACCACACCCTGATCCCTCTTCTTTCCAATACGGCTCCACTGGTTATTGATCGCGTCTTACGCGTCTCCGCCTCTGATTCCCCTTTCCTCTACGGCCTCGCTGAGCTAGCCCTCAACACTCTCGAGCTCTGTATCACCCTGCCGCTCGATACCATCCGCAAGCGCCTTCAAATACAGGTGCGGTCGCGCACTCCGGGAAAAAGGCTCGAGACTGCCGTGGCTGTTAGACCGGTGCCGTATGCCAACGCGGGGGATGCATTGATCAAGATTATGAAGGAGGAGGGTGGTAAAAGGCCTAAGGGCGAGAGAGGGGGCAGGAAGAGGGAGGAGGAGACGCCAGGACAAAGGAGGAAGAGAAGGGGGGTGCTGGGAGGGTGGGGGCTTAGGGGTTTGTATAGGGGTTTCGGGATGCAGTTCTCAGCTAACGCCATGCTGTTCTTATTCCATGCAATCAATGGGATTGAAGGTGGGTCTTAAAGTTTATGTGGGACTGTGCGCGAACGTGTTGGAGATTGGATTTTTGGTCTTTTTATTTATTTTAGAACGCTAATCATATCTCCATATTCCCCATTTTACATATCTGTTCGCGGATGCTACAGAAGACTTTGAGGACTTTTGATTGTTTAGCTATTCGGCATATCGCGACTGACGGGACAAGAGCCAGGCATAAAATTAAAAATAAAAATAAAAAAAGGACAAGGCTTTCATGAACATTTTACCATAAAAATTTTTTCAACCACTTCCCCACTCATCATCTCATTCACACTCTATCCCGTCACGCATTATGTTTTTTTTTTTTTTTTTTTTTGGCGAATTTTGGGTTTCGATTCTCGTTCCATAATATATAATGTAAATGCGCATTTATTTTTGATTTACTTGTTTATGCATGTTTAAGCATATCTTGATGTAGATGTGAAGATATAAATATGGGGCGTGCTGCAACAAAGTGAACATAATGAGTAAATCAAATTAGTAAAAAAAAATTCATCCCTGCCCTCCCCCTCTCATACCATATTCATTCTTCTCGAATGGAGTCGTGATGAACCGTTCTGGTGTCACGACTGTAAAAAAGGCTGGTGGCAAGGTTATACCTCGAGTGTTTGGAATTGCGGCGATAACAGGGGAGCTAGGACAATTGATGCTCCGGACAGAGCGATGTTCGCAGCTGCATTTGCATCCCTTCCCCGTGTCGTGTACTTTATCGTCCTTGAGGGGCACCGAGGGTTGACACATTCGATTGCGCCGTTTAAGTGTACAACCTTCTATGACCCGACGCACCCGGTAAAGAACGATTTTCGAAAAGCAGTATGGACACGTTTTGGAGGTGTTGTATTCATTGGTGATTCCAACATGCCCATAGATGCAGTGCTGCTCTCCGATCTTCTTCACGCCCCGCCGAGAATGTCCCTTTATGTTGCTATTGATGCCCTGCCAATGCCCGATACAATGAATTATCGCTGGTGTCTTCTCGCCAGGGAAGGTTGCGCGTGTGCGCGGATATGTTTCCGCTCTTGTGCCGTGATCTTGCTGTATGCCTGCTTGGTGTGGACTTCTCTTTCCTGGCAGTTCTTAGCCAACTTTTTTTTTCTTGATTCCCGGACTTACGCCGCTTGCTTCCATTCTTTGATGTTTCTTCTGGTGGCACCTCTTGAAGGTAGCGTTATCGATCAGGCAAGTGGTAATCTTGCTTGGCCTCGGAAGTTGTTGGACACCATCCGAATACAACGTAGTCTCCACATTAGAACTGTCCTCAGCCGAAAGGATATGGAAGCAGTTGATATCGGCAAACACCTCCTCAAGGGTCCTCGGAATTGTCGTGGAAGTGGTGACAATACTTGGGTCCATCCCGGCGAAGACAACCTTTCTTCCCATCTACATTGGCGAATAACGAATAGTAAGAATCAAGGTAATAAAAATGTAATGAGCAACTATAATAAACTTACCAATTCTATTTTATCCTCTATTGCTGAGATGTCAGTGACAGCATTAGTGGCAGCAGCGACAGTAGTGTGTTTTGCTCTCAAAGCTATGTTCAGAGAGCTTTTGGCTCTCACGAGCGCCTTCTCTAAATTGATGACCTTGAGCCGCTTGGCTGCTATTTCTTGCCTAATTTCTTTTAGTTCGCTATAGTCTTCAGAGCCTGGATCTCCTGACCTTCCGGCCGATATTCATTTGATTCAACTCCAGTGGTGAAAGCTCTCAGCGCAGTGACCGCAGGGTTTTGGTCAAGCTTTTCACTTCTTCTGCAAGTTTGTCCACTGTTTCTGTATCAGTGCGGTTCATGGGACCAAATTGGGACATTTGAAAATGAGCATCGAGATATTTGAAAACAAGAGAGAAAATAAAATCTGTATTTACATCACGACACACAATAAATTCTTCAATGAGTCATCACTAATTGACTTGTAATTCACTCTTGTATTTTTTTTTTTTTTTTGGGAGCCGCCTCTTCAGATCTTTGGATTGCGGGAAAAGAAACCATTAATGTAGCTATGCTCATATGTCCCGTAGCTGTTCGCTTGATCCAATTCTGGGCCAGTCCAAGCAGATACCATTCCCTTATTGATAATATTGAATCCTGATGATGCAAGAGTGCAACCGTGTGACACATCCTGTCTCTATCTAGGGTAATTTCAATTGGCTTTCTCCATGCAGAGAAAATGATGATCCTGATTGCATAAAGATGAGCTATGGCAACAAGCAGAAGTGTTCCCATCAGACAGGCAGAGACGAAATCCATGAAGGACTTTGTTCCTGAGATATCATGTAATTTGCTATGGCAAGGTAAGCTCACTTCCTGCGATGGGTTCAGACATGACCAGGCCCCGGAAATGCAACCATCTCATCACTCATCAAAGGTTTTCCTTAGAAAAAGGTTTGTTGGAGGCCGAACCAAATGCTTCGTTCACCCTTGCCACATATTCATCGTCAGAAGCTCGTGAAAAGGTAAGACTTGGGCCACCCTCTTCATGAAAATCTAGAGGTGTCAGGGACGATGGAGTTGGCAAACTTGATGCATCTTTAGGGTGAAACGTTTTTGGGCATTTTGCATGCTATCAAAGGCACAGAGCAAGAGTTAATAGTTTGACAGCATGACGAAAAACTTATACTTAAAGCCTTTAGTACACCGATATACCTGTATAGGCTCTTCACTGTTTGGTGCCCGCTTTGGTTCTTCGAATATGGCAGCAGGAGTGGTTGACTGTTGCTGAGGTTCCATAGAAGACGGTCTATGTTTTGAAGTGCCAATGGAACATGCATTAGCAAAATGATATAGACATACAGAACTCTGTTGCAGTGTGAAAAACTGTGAGAACTATTTACCAAAAGTCCAAGAGGGGAGGAAAGAGAGATGGAAGCAAAAGTGACGGCACAGACTGAAAATAGGACGAAGGAATCTAGTGGGACAGGAGGAGCACAAAATGTTGGGGATAATGGTCTTTCAGCAGTATCTTGAAGTAAACAAACAAAAAGAAGGATTTGGAAGTTTTAAAAGGGGAGGTTTATAGCCCTTCAATTTGCTGTTCTACAAATTGTTATAACCAAGAGTAAAAGCAATACCAATGAACGAGCGAGTGGTAAAGTAGAGATTTTTGCCTCTTACAGCTTTAGTAACCTTGAACGATGAATGTTGACTTTTTGATGGTGGCGTTAACCAGATAACCAAATTGCGTACCTGAATCAGATTACGTACCTGGGGATTTATTTATTTTTAATTGGATAAGGCATTTAAAATCTCGATAAAATTTACACCGGCACAAACTATTACAAAATGGTTGTAAATAATTATTGCCATAGATAGTAATAATAATTTTTTACGTGTATAAACATTTTATTTACAAGGAAACGTATACAACATTTCTGAATTGAAACGAGAAAAGAATGTTAGATCGCATGCCGAAAGGCAAAAAAGGAACATACGTTAGCTATTTCATACTACTACTACAAAAAAAAAAAAAAAAAAAAAACCCCCTCCAAAACCGGGGAGGGAAAAAAAAAAAAAAACAAAAAACAAAAAACAAAATCTGAGGGCCAAAAGACAAAATCAGTAGTGTCACAAGGATATGCAATGTAAAGTCGAATACTTGAGAATAGCTAGTCCGTAGCGACAAAGCTCTATCGGTCAATTTATATATAATTGGCGGATCCTGGCTGCATTTGCTTTACATTGACCGCGGCGATACGCTGCTCCACGAGGTAAAAGATATATTCATCAAAGAATAGGCGCATGATGTGAAAGGAACCTAAAATAAAAACGACATCATTGGCGTAAAAAATAAGGAATGGCACGAGATATTTTACAAAAAAAAAGATTAAAAATTTACCAAAACTAGTTGCACTTTTCATCGTCAAGTCACGAATAGCCAGCGATGAATAGAAGGACCATTTCATGAGGAACTGGCGCGCTTTATATACATAGTTCTGCGGGCCTTCCTTCTATGTAGCGGCACGGTTCGTGTTGATATTAATTTGACATTTTTTTTAGTTCATATTATCCGTTAGTTCGAATGGTCACAGCTGGTGATTCCTTGGTATACTCACTTCATCTAGAAAGCGTGCAACAACATTCTCTAGCCAGCTCGTCCAATGATCCAACTTGTTTCCATTTTCCAACAGTTCCTTGAAGTCAATTTCCACTTGGATTAATAAAGATGGCAAGCGGCGTTGGGTGAGTCGACACGATTAAGTGGTTGCTAACATCACTGACAAATCGTTCATCACATCAATCTATCAATTGCTGATACATACTATTTTGCATGATGTCGGCCTTGCGACACTCGCACACCCAGGACGCCTGGTCCCGAATATCCTCAAAATCAATCTTGCCCCAGTCAATCGCCATCTGTCCCATCTCGGGGCTTTCCAGAACCGCCGCCGCTGCCTGCGCGAGGTGGTTGAGGGAGGTGTGTCGTCGGAGCTGCTGTGTGAACATGCGGGCCACTGCGAAAATATATATGAGCAAAAGGTTGGGGAAGCCCAATAGATGGCATTACTCTTTTGACAACTTCAAGGAAATAAAGGCGTAAGAACTAGTTACATTGGTACTTACCTTCGACCTTTCGCGAGCAAAGTAGTTGGGAATACCCCGTCGTTGCCGAGACTATGCAAGGTTCGAGCTGTCGAGCAAAGTGTCTTACGGCCTGGATCACAGCGATCGGCATTACTTGGAGGACATTTGGCAAAAGTAATGACATGACAGTCTTTTATGGCAAACGGGCAATAGACCATCCGTGAATAAGAAAATAAAGTGGAGAATACATGATCCGACTGCGATTCATTATCTTCGAGAAAGTAGAGGAAGATGTTAGACGTAAGACCTACCTCATATAACAAAGAATCGCCTCGCCATATGTATTCGATCATTTCTTCCTTGTCAGCAATTTCACGCTCTTCGGATGTCAGTTCCTGCCAATATCGTTTGATGGACGTTTCAACCTAGAGAGAAAGTCAAAGCATCATTTAAGTAAGAATGCTATACCATTCGAAAAAGTATCGTTACTAAACTACCTCGATCTTCGTACCTCCAAGAATTGCATCATTTGTATCTTCTCGAGTATGGTCTGACAGTGTAGTTGGTAGTAATGGTAGTATTTCTGCGCGGCTGCCAAGTTGATACCTAGCGGAAGGCTTGTCTCTAGCAACGGGGGAAATTCAGGCAGGTGTGCCACCTTTTCATCGGCGGAGGCCGACTGAACATGGTGTCCTCCCGGCACAACGGATTGCGAACCGCCCGAGGGTATGGATGGATGGCTGTACATGTTCTGTTGGTCAAGGGACGAGAAAGTGGGCGGCTGGTGGCCATCGACGGCCATGGACGCGTCGTGATTGCTATTACGTGATCCCAAAGGATATTATAAGTGCACGTACTGACCAGGAAGGAATTCAAGAGCCAGAAAAATAAAATAAAAAATTCGGGTGATCTGCCAGAATGGAATTCGTTAGAGAGAACAGAATTATATGTACCTATTCATAGATAAGCCATGCGCGGAACCGGCAGGTGCGGCGGTCGATCTTCTTGCGGGGTTAGCTGGGTTCTTTATGCGGATACCGCAGTAGTTATATGTGTGGAAAGGTTAAGGATGACGAATGGTGCTTGAACTATAAATAATTAATTTTTCCATCGGCAACAAACGACAGTCAATGGAACCAAGATGATGAAAGGATATTTTGACTGGCCCCTTGTCCCGAGTCTACGAGTTTTCAAGTCCGGAAAGACGGTGCGGATCAGCTTGCCAAAGCTTGCCGAATTGACAGGACGGACTCCTTGCTGCTGGCACACTATAAGATAGTGTGCATACATGCTGCCTCGCGGCACGTTGTGATCTTCCTCAACTTCGTAGCTCTCCATGAGCCTGTCAAGGTTTTATACAAAGTAAGTCTCTGGCAGGTTGTAAAGTCTAACGCAGATTGAAGACGGTTTCCCTGCAACTCGAGACTTACCATCTTGTCACGAACAATGACCTGATCTTGTCGGCTGCAGCACCTGGTGCTGCCGAATTGGTCTTGGCCGCTAGAAGTTCGAGGGTATCGGTGGACTCCATGGTAAGCTTTCTGAGGTCTGAATTGGCAGACAGGTCGAGGTCGATACCCGAATTGCCGCTGTTATTATTGTCGGCTTGGTCCTCGTCCGAGCCGTCGGACTCAAAGTGGTCGGGCTGGTCTGCTACGGAACCCATCGGGTAGACTTGGCGGTTAACTACAGTAGAGGAATCCTGTTGGTGGTGGTGGTGGTGATGCATGAGAAGGAGAGCGTCGGGTTTGCCGGACCGAAGGTGTGGCAGCCTCGGGTTTTATGGCCAAGTAAGAGAAAGGGGCTTGGCTGTGACCGTCAACCGTTAAACTGTGTACGGTGGCTTGTTCCAGCCGCTAAGCCAACTCGGTCCCAGTGCTTCATGGCCCGCCGGTCCTTCTCCCCGTCCAACTCTGTCCGCCCGCTCGGCGGGGGCCTGTTGGAACGGCCGACTCTTGGACTTTGCAAGTCCCGGACCCTTTGGAACAAGGCTCTGGGCGCGTAGAACGGCTTCGTATCGTCACATGCCATCACACTGCCAATGTTATCAATTTATCATGTCACACCAACGCCCATCTCCCATCTCTCGCCCATCTCCCATCTCTCGCCGAGGTTTAAACACAGACATTTATCAAACGCCACTTTACAAATACGTATGCCTCGTGGAATAAATATAGGATATTCGGAAAGGGTGTCGGTCGGGCTTGGCATCGCCGTGACAACACGCTACTCTTCCGCACAACAACAACCTGCCATGACAACCCCCTCCGCAAACCGTTTCCGGATCCACATCCTTAGGCACACTCTTTCGGCACCTGGAAGCTTTCCCTCCTAAACCCGCCCATGGGTGCTCCAATTCTCATTGCCTCAACGCCCAAGCCACGCTTCGCGAAGCCCGCCCAAATCTCGCACTGGTTCTCGCCGCCTGTAAGCACCAGATCGGCCTGAAGGATGGCATCGCGCGCCTGCACAAAGGATGGGTTGCATGGCTGCAGTTTCATACCATCGATCACCAGCTGCAGTATGAGGGTGTTGCCATATGAAAGAATGTGTTTTAAGGGGGCTTCAGTATCCTCGCCGGTGGGGACAGGGGGGAAAACCTGGGCGGTGAAGTTGTGCTTATCAACGAGGTTCCAATAGACTGGTATAATGGTTAAGCAAAAATAGCTATCAGTATCCAGAGCCAGATGTATTTAATTGCGACAATTTAACTTTTGTTTCATGATAACTCACCTTCATAAAGCATCCCTGCCCATACCTCCCCCTTTGCGTGCACGAACCAATAGTACGGCTGATTCATCATTCCATACGTCTCCGGATTAATCTCCATGTTGGTTGAATAAGGATACTTGCGGATCCCACCCTCCTGGTTCGCGGCCCATGAGCCCACATCAGCAATTTTTTCGCGCGTGTCGCCAGGCTGCATAGCAATGACAGTGGCGAAGAAGTCGCCCCAACCTTCGCCCATTCCGCCAGCCTCATCCCACAGCAGGCAGTCCGAGTTGGCGGGACCACCCGTGAGGCGAATAGAGATGCCGTGAGTGTATTCATGAATCTATGGGAAATCATACAAGGGTGAGCATATGAAGATCAAGGGAACGTAAACTTACTAATACATCATACGCCAAATACGAATTGCGATGTGTAAACAATGACACTTACAATGATGCCGGACGAAAGATCGCCATCCCTATTGGGCTCTGACAGATCCCATACATACATCCTCATCTGACCGTGCTGACCATCAGGTGGAGTTGCGAAATTGGCATTGTTGACACCAGATCCGTCTTGCGCGTTGGCAATCACAGCATCACCACCTAGGCCACCATGGTCGCCACTGTATCATTACCAGAAAGATAATGATAAAATTGTTAATTGTTGGAAGATATTTCATAACTCGACCGTAGTAACTTTTTTCCTGGGCTTTGGAGAAACATTTCACAAAATAAAATAAATAACCGGTAATACTTGCTTGGACTCTTGGAAATTTCCGGCGATTTCGTTAAAACCATAGCGGTAGGAGAGATCGTGCATCTAAATGCAAGTGTACGGTGGTTGTTAGAAAAATATGATGAGGAAGATACTGTGAAGACAACAAGACGAAATAATCTGTCGGCTTCAATAAGTATGATCTACTTACAATGTTGTTCCAATAGAACAAATTAGTAACGCTAGCATTGAGATAGCTTGGTGGCTCGTCCTTATCCACATCCAGCGGGAAATCGAACACGAGTTCGTCCCCACCGTCGGGCCTGTAATTTGTCTCCCAGGTTTCGACATTCTGTGTGTTCTCCTGCGCATACACGTTGTTCCCCGACGTCGTGGTGAACTTGACCCCCTTCTTCTGTTCGTGCCACCCCAGCGGTGAGGCTACGACGTCATACGGATCCGTCAGTAGCTCGCGCGGGCCTTGAGTCGGATCAACCAGCGGCAGTGGGAATACATTGTACTGCGCATCTGAAACCCAGTCCGAGAGAATAAGGACATGGCGGGTGCGCGGGTTAACGTGGGCGTGGATCCAGTTCTCCTCCATTTGGAATTGCAGGCTCCATACGAGCTCCAAGTCACCAAACTCGGTCTGGACGTACGCCGGTTTGGCGATCACGGGAGCGACAGCGAAAGGCACGTGGTTTAGGGTGAGGATCGGTTCATTGGATTGGAAGGACGCGGTACTGGCCATTGTGACAGTGATGGGGATGGATTCGGCGACACCATCAAAGGCACTTGCCGTAGCCGACATGGATTCAAATAAGGCTTGGAGAGCGTCAACAGGAGAACCCAAATCGGACTCAGAGTAAGGGATCGAGAAGGGAGCTATATCGAAGGTGACGTCGTTAAAGGCCTCAGGAGCCGTGACTGATTCGGTCTCGGGAGCCGTGACTGATTCGGTATCATCATCTTCGGATGCCCCAAACACAATCTGAGCAAATTTCTCCGACATCAGACGGAGGTCCTCGCTGACGTATTTCTGCGCGACAAATGACAAAGAAAGAGATAGATTGAATATCAGTTCCGGTACAAAAAAATGAAATCACTGAGATTATAGCATTAGCATCCCTCTAATTACTTACCAAGACCTTTTCCACTTTATTTTCATCCTGCTTCTCGAGGTACTTTTGCTCCGCATGGAGAGCACGCAGAGTAACATCCTTTCCTCTGTAGAACGAGTTGCCGAATGAAACGATATTACCATATCGATCAACGTTTATGTTGATGTCACCGTTGACGACTTCCAGGCCACCCACAGCCTGTCTCAGATACACATGAGTGACTTGGTTATGCTCGCTGGTGTACACATTCTTGGTGATGAATTCGGAAGCCTTAAGCTCGTTGAGGGCGAAGTTGAGGGCGGACACCAGGGGGTCTTCGCTGGTCGCGGTGAACCTGAGATCGGTCTGCTCGAGGTTCGTGAGATAGACTGGGTGGCGAAGGAAAGGTGCGCGGACCCGGATGTCGTGGCGAACGGCATCGACTTGGATTTTCTGATTGAAGAGGAGCAGCAAAGCTGCACTGGCGATGATTGAGAGTCTCATATCTTTTGTCGCTCGAGAGAAGGAAAAAAAAGAATCCAAGTGCCAAGTTCTTATGACGTTTCACGTTGGCCATGTGACCCAGGCACCAGGACAGGGCCATTTCCATCCTGGGCCAACGTGTCCGAATGAAGCGTTCTTTCTCCACATTGCGCAGGTCATTATCATTCAATGGTTCCTTTTGAGGGTAAGCAACCTCCAATTGATGAATGCATAAAATCTTCCCGCGTTATGGAACGAAATCGGTTCCGTGTGCAGAGAGAGAGAGAGAGCAAGGCATTACTTTATTGCTAATTTTTTGTGACTCTCCAAGCTGTTGCAATGTTAGCATCGGAAGAGGATGTTGATAAATTATACCCAGAAAATAGTAACGAGGCGAATTAAGTCGGAACAGAGGGGCGTAGGTGACTGTAGTCTTCCTCTCTCATTTTACATACAATGACTACAATGACAACACTTGTGCACCGTCGTCAGCTAATACCCTCCTCCTCATATCCTACTGCCGTACAGCCCATATTTTCTTTTCTTTTTCTCTTTTCTCTTTTTCCCTATCGCAGAATGCTACTTTCCCTCCATTGGCATGAGAGAGTAGGAGGGTATCTAGAGAAGGGAATCAAGTTGTCGAGCTGAAGTAATTTCATTTGAGTTGTCGTGTGACTACTATGCCAAGCCACCGATAATTTTCTTTTTTTTTTTTTTTTTTTTTTCTTGGTCCTAATGACATGACACTCGTCTTCTCTACGTAACGAGAATGCAGACCCGCAAAGATACAGACTACACCCCCACGAACACTCCCATCAAGTCAGGCTATTCTCTTCGCTTCACCCCAGCCCGCGCTAGGACACCCACGAGATCCACCACCTTCAGGGACAGAACGAACGATATGTCGCCGACGCCTGAACTGGAGGAGAAGTACGACGCACCAAGAATGACCTTGGACGATCTGCAGCTGCGTGACCAGTCCCTGCCCCTTGCGACCGCCGGAATGCGGATCAAAGTATCTACACCGTCGTTAGAGTCGACCACGACTATGAGCGAGGAGGGCGAGGAAGCAGACGATGAAGCTGCATCCACAACCATCGAAAATGGTTCAGAGATCCACGAGGACGTAGACGATGATAGAGTTGAAGAAAAAGAGGAGGAGGATGAAGATCTTGATGCATTACTGATCCAGGCACAGCAGTCGTTGTCGTTGAAAAAGCAAAATACAATCACGTATGTCTTTTTTATTTTATTTTTTTGGTTAGAATGCGTCTCCAAAAATGGAGATATATATCAAATTATTAATATAAAAACTGAATTTCAATTCGATTTATTCAGACCAGTAAAAGAAAACAATACTTCTATCCGGTATGTCCTCTTTTTTTTTTTTTTTTTTTTTTTTTTTTTTTTTTTTTTTTTTTTTTTTTTTTTTTAAAAAAAAAAAATGTTTTCCTCATTCCTGTTAAATCCTTTTTCCTTCTAGGCTCCCCAAGCTGGAATCTGGTCTCCGTGTCTCAGATGCACTCTATATCCAACAAAACCGCCAAACGGGCGTAGCACAAATTGCGACGTCGGAGGTGGTTCTGAAAGGCGAAGAGAACAAGAACGCGGCAAAACCGGCGCTGCAAACGTTAGAGACGAAGAAGAATGAGGAAGAAGAGGTGAAGAAGTTGAGCAAGAAGGAAAGAGCTGAGGTTGGTTTACATTTTGTTATTATTATTCCCTCATGTGATTACATAATCGATATTCACACATCCTCATTTTCAGCTCCGTGCCCAAACTGCCGGTCCCGGCTGGTTTTCCATGCCACGTCCTAATCTCACCCCTGAGCTCAAGAGAGATCTGCAGCTGCTCAAGCTCCGCAACGTGCTCGATCCGAAGCGACATTACAAAAAGGACGATTCCAAGGGGCTACCCACCTATTTCCAAGTCGGCACCATCGTGGAGGCACCGCACGAGTTTTACTCGTCCCGCCTGACGCGGCGCGAGCGCAAGTCTACCATTGTGGACGAGCTGGCGGCTGACAGCGAAGCGAGAAAGTATTACAAGCGCAAGTTCCTGGAAATTCAGGAGCAGAAGCAGGCAGGGGGCAAGGGTTTTTATAAAAAGATCAAGAAGGATAGAATGAAGCCCTGGGAGAAGTAGATGAACCAGAGAAGGCTGATGATGTATGGGGGTGGCCATTGATGAAGTTGTAACGGCGATGAGGGTCGATTGACCATGTAACATAGTAAAGAAAAGGTTTCGCACTGTAAAAATAACTTGTTAAAATATACAATAACTTGTTAAAGTATGTAAAGATTTTCTAGGAATTTTATTTATCGCGGGTGACCAGTTTAAGTCGCCAATTATTATGAGAATTACGTTCCGTGACTGTTTTTTTTTTTTTGAACCTACCAATGTCCAATATTATCAGTGCCATTAAACGCAACGGTGAGCCATAGATAATAGCTCTACCAACCATCTATTGTAATACCATGAAATACTACATGTATATGCATACTACATGTATATGCATTGATTTTTTTATTTTATTTCAAAAAAAAAAAAAAAAAAGAGTCCCCAGCTGTCTGCAAGCCACACTAATGCACACTATAAATAGATGGACAATCTTCTTTGTCACGAACAGTCGATTTGAAGTTTTATAGGCCTCGAAATCTTGTTGACGGTGGGCGGCCTCTTGGACTTTTTT
>RBNK01001809.1:0-13335 GCA_003990785.1 Endogone sp. FLAS-F59071 | reverse complement strand
AAAAAAAGGAATGGAGTGTACAACAATCCTTTTTTTCCCGTCAGATAAAGTGAAAATTAAAAAAACTTCACTCCAACAACTCTAATTTCGCCCTCTTTCGCCCTCTCTCCACACTTTCGTTAGTCGTACTTCCTGACGCCTCCATATCCCCATCCTGCAATGGCTCCAGCATAGCTCCATCGAACGGGTCCAGCCCATCTTCCAAGCCACCGTCCTGACTGGCCCGCATCATCATCATCTCCATAAACATCGCGTTCGCGTAGTCCATGCTCACAAACGCCGGTCCGGTCTGTTGCTGCAGGGCCATGGCCGGTGGGATTGGTGGGCCGATGAAAAGGGCGGATTGGGTGCGCGGCGAGAGGTGCGGTGCGGGCATCGCCATGGAATACGAGTTCTGGCGTATGTCACCCGATACAGAGCGCTTCGCTCCGGCGTACCGGACCACTGTATCAGCGTCGCCTGGGTTGCCGTTATCCATCCCGTCTCTCTGCGTTTGTCGCTGATGCTGGTCGGGATGCTGACCCAAAATGCTGGTCATCTCTGTGATCCTTGGACTCGAGATCACATGGCTTCCTAAAACGGTCTCGCCCAACTCGCCCAAACTCCGATGCACGATGCCATTATCGATCCCCGCCCATCTTCGGAGAGCATTGGCCTGGTTCGCGTATTTCTCAAGCATCGAGTACAGAGAATCCTTAGAAATAGGCTTGGGTAAGATATCGTTCATGCCATTGTTAATATAGGTCATAATATCCATGTCGGTTGTGTTACTGGTCATCGAGATGATGGGGGTCAGTTTATCAAACTGGCGAATCCGAGATGTGGCTGTGACACCATCAAGACGAGGCATGACAATGTCCATGAGAACGATATCATAATTGCCGAGATTGTATTTGTTGAGGGCGTCCTCGCCGTCCACGGCAACGTCAAAAGAACAGCCAAAAAAGCTAAGCATCTTCGAGCCGATCTGTCGAACGATCGCATCGTCCTCGACGAGAAGGACGCGGGGAGCGACAGCCCATGTTGTCCTGCCAGAACGAAGGCCAACAGCACGTGATGAGGATGCTTCTGACGAGGAGTTGGTGGAATTGTTTATAGACAACGATCTGTTCGAATCAGCCGCTGACTGGGAGGACTCGTCATCATCTTGCTGAGAATCGGAGGGTGCGGATCCTCTGGCGATCTCATTGACACCCGTTAGTGGTGTGAGATGCTCCATGTTTGCATCCGACTTCGCCGGCTCGAGAGAAATGAGACCTGAGATATTGTTTTGTGAAGAATGCGACTTGGCAGAATCTTCGTTCTTTGGGTAATAGGACTCAAAAGGCGATGGTGCGGGATAAATTTGGTTTGACGGTTGAGAAGTTAAATTATTGATAGCCATCGGCGCCGAAGAGGGAGAGTACACTCCTGAGGAATTGGTGTAAGGGAGGGTCGAGGAAGGATAAGATGATGGCGTGTTGTAAGGCAAAGGCGCGTACGACGCGTAAGGGCGTGATCCACTGACGCCTACGCTCGAAGACTGCGGCGGAGGACTAGGCATCGAGGTGACGGGATTCATAGAATTAGGTGTGCCGCCAAAGGGCATTGGTTGCCACTGCCCGGAATTCATGCATCCGGTCGATGCACCTCCATTGGCACCATTGGCAGACGACATTGATATTCCTTGATGTCTGGGGTCCAGCCTATCTACTTGCGGCAGCGAAAACGCAAATCTATGCTGTGGTCTTGGGGAAATGGGTGGTAAATTCAAACTTGGCTCGTTGTCCTGTGGAGGCGGCGGTGCATGCTGTACGGGCAGAGGTAGAGAGTGATGTGAATTTGGTGACACTTGCGATTGCGTAAATTGTGGGGAAGACGAAGATGAGGAAGATGGCGAAGGCCAGACGCTCGGCGGTACGGTGGAGATTTGTTGCAAGCTTTGGACTCGGCGCTGGATCTCGCCTATTTGCTGGAAGGAAACTTTGGATATTTCCGCGTATGAATTGATAAGTTTTTGGGCTTGGTGCGACGGCGCGTACGGGTCGCTCGAATTGTCGTATGATGACGATGATCCAGAGTCCATGTGGCCACGGAAACGGGCCTGTGAAGCTTTTTCCTGTTGAAGTACTGTCATGAAAAACAATAACAATATTATTAGCAAGAAAACTTTTTGCAAAATAAAATAAATCACTAAATATATATATATATATAATAGTGAACGCTTACCGGCTTCCTGCTTACATATAAACTGCAAAATTTCATAATTCAAACGATCTTGTGCCTCCAGTCCTCTCCGGAACCCACATATTTCATCTTGAATGCCTTTGATGTTGCCCTGGACAAATGCCCCAAGTTCCTGATGCAGCTTCCGCAAATCATCTATCTGTGCTTGCACATCATAGCGGGTCAGTCGCAAGTCCTCAGCCACAGTAATGGCGGTCGGACCCAGAGTCATGTTGGAGGAAGCACCAGGGCTCGGGCTGTCACCCAGATTGCCGTGATTATTATTGTTATGGCTATTGGCAAGAGACGCATTTGATCCACCAGAAGAGCCGTTGTGTGGGGGTTGGGCGAATTTGCCGCGGGTTGACGGTGTTTTTCGCTGTATTCGTGGTAATTTTCATTATTTTTTAATGAGAGATGAAAGGCTGAAGGAATTTATTATTTTCATGGTAAACAGCGCGTACCTTGATTTTCTCCAACATATCTCTCTTGTTACACTGAAACTGTGGGTGCGCAAATTCCCATGCCTGATTGGTACATTGACAGGGAATGAGCGGGGACGTTGAATCGATTAGATAAAGTGTGTAGGTCGCGCACGTATGCGATCCTTTGGATAAGAGACCGATTTATGATGTATGATCCATTGAAATTATTCATTCACCTGCTCGCCATAGGGCCGGTTTCCATCATCTGCGTTCCTCAGTTTATGAAAGTCGTACTTGTTGAGCTGACGCACGAACGATGCAAAGTTGGAATGCTTAAAGTGTTTGGGAAGGATGGATTTGGCGAAGGCATTGGGGTCCTGCAGAACACAAAAAGGGTTAAGAAAGATGGGATAAAAACGATCCAAGATCCAAATCGACTTTTTCTTACATGAACCACGAATGATTCACCGGTCGAACCCCAGGATACGGTATGAGTGTAGGATTTATCTTCTAGCATCCTGGAGTGAGTACAACCAACAATAATGTGAGAATTGAGTCCATTGGCATCGTTTTCGTTGTTTACAAATCGATTACACGGAGGTTTTTGAAGGCGGGGGATTTCACGAGTGGGTCGGAGCAGGATTTTCTAATTGTGAAAGAACAAAAATAGATACCGAAAGAGCTTCTTTACAAAGTCGGGAATGCCGGGGCCGCCGCCTGCCGAGGAAGCCGTGACAACGGACGAAGCAGCAGAAGCGGATGGGTGTGTTGGCATGTTGTCTGGATAAGCCTGTGAAGGTTCAGACATTGTGTTTACGTTTTATTCGGGTGGGAAGGTCGAGAAGGGCCTGCTGGAGTTCCATGCGGGACCATGCGGGGGTGACCCGGTCGGAGGGGGGCGATGGACGGGCCTAGTGCGGTCTGGGCAAAGGCCGCCCCGATTCGCCCGATTTCCAGCAGCCCGCCGCCCCGCCGCACGCCTTTGCTCCCTGTTTTGGGCTGACAAACAACTCAAATCGGCCTGGCTGCTTTCCGAATTAAAACGAGCCCGCCTTGCCCGCCTTGGCCCGCTCTAAACCTAATCGCTGTCCTGTATTCCCCCGCCCCTGTTCATTTGTCTCTTTTTTTTTTTTTTTTTTTTTTTTTTTTTTTTTCTAATTAATACCTACCTACCCACTTACGTACACCTTCTAAAAGAGTCAATGCTTCTAAAGAGGGAAAACTAATCAACATTTCTTCTTTTTTCGATCCTTCAACTTGATTTTTGTAAATTAAGATTTATATTTTAATATAGTATTATTTGTTATTTTTAAAAGAAAAAGTTTAAGCTTTAAAATTTAAGTTTTAATTTATAAAACTATAGATTTTAATGAAAACGAACAGAAAGCATATTATAAAGAAACCATGAAAAATAGAGAAGGATGTGTATAGTATAGTGCAATCTAAACTTAAAAGTCAGATATACGCATTCCCGGAAAATGATCTACGTAAGCGGAGCGTTATTTCCTCAAAACCATGGTGACGTCGCGATCTGGAATTCCGCGACACGTCGAAAGGAAAACATGGCTTGCAACTGCCCTCATTCACAAAACAACCAGACTTTACTCAATGCCATCTCGGAACTAATAGAAAGCCTGCCCCTTGGCTCCTGTACCCTTGATTATGCTAACGGCCATGAATGTAGCCATTCCCTAGGTGGTGGCCAACTCTCCAACCCGGACATGAAGGAAATCATGTCGTTGCTTCAGGTGAGAGAAGAATATTCCATTCAATTGATAGTTTTGTGCCTCGAACGATTGTACCGCTTAAAGACTCTTTCGCCATCTACAGACCATACGGCTTGTCGCCAAAGAAACCAGTCGAAAAAGGCCCTCCTGCCTTTTCTTGCACTCCCCTTCCGATCACGAGTCACACTTCACGTACCTCTTCAACACTACCTCAAAATCTTCCGCACCTCAGCATACATACCGCCTCCTCGACCTCTTCTTCGCCACGATTCTCCATCTCCTTTCCTTGGAGTCCACGGCGCGACACACCCTCCTCATGCACACGCTTATCAACACCATAGTTACACTGTGCACCCGCGTTCCCGGATTTCGCGCGGGACTTCGGCGGCGCGATCCTAGGTTAATTGAACTTGTTTCGACACGACTTGAGAAGACAGAGACGGAAGACGGATCGGTGCCATGGATGAAGCTATTGAATATTTTACTGGTGGTTGGGGGTGACGAGTACGGTGAAACATGGGAGATGAAGAAGACTCACGGGGCTGAGGAGAAAATTGTACCATGGCTAATGCACCAAATGTAAGGATTCATTATTTGATGCTAAACAAACTATTGTGCGCCGGAGAAAGGGTATTCGTATCTAGAAAAAGTGTTTGATAAGCCGACGTAATGACGAGTTCTTTGTGTTATGACCTCACGCTTTCCCCACTTTTTTCCTTCCTTAGAAAATCGCCCCTCATTTCCCAGCAGACCCTCCCGATTGCGCTCTCCTGCCTTGGACGCCTTCTGCGCTGTAAAAGCGAACTCCAGGCTCGCCTTAAACAGCTGCCACACGTCTCATCTTTCTACCGTAAATTGATTGGACACTTAAATGATAAGGCCCCTCGGGTTGTGGTTCACGCCCTGGACATTCTGGCCATGTTAGTATTAGAGGACGAAGTTGGAGAAAAGGTAGAGATTAGTTATTGTTTATTTGGCTACATTACGCATAGCCTCTGTTGAATTGGCTTTATTTACATGCATCCACTTTTTCTATTTCCCCTTATGATTACTTTATCATCCACCAAACGGGAAATTCAGTTGTTCAACCGTAAGAACATCTCCACAACTTTCAAACTGATTTTCAACTTGATGGCCAACAACCCGACCAACGACGACGTGATTGATGCCGCCATTGGGCTCATGCAGAGCATTATCAGAAGCCCGGCGGCCAGATCATATCTCGAGAGGTGAGTTCCGGTTTCTCGATCGTATTCGTAAATTGGCTTGATTCATTAAAGGATTGACCCAATACATTTTTCGCATTAACCTATAGTTATCCATTCCTTCCCACCTGCCTCGAGCAAACCTTGACTATCCACCACGCATCACCCGCTGAGCCCGCGAACGGCCGCGCTGCGGTCGCTCTCGCGACGGTGTTCCTGGAGAACGAGCTGGCCGTGCCACTCGTGTTAGGGGTATTAGTGGACGGGAAGGCGATGGACGTATTGCTAGCGATGATGCGGGAGAGATTGGGCTCTCTGGACGACGGTCTTCACCCTCAAGAGCACGAGGAGGAAGAGGAAGAGGACGTTACTGTACGAGGCGATGATGAAGCTGATCGCACATACATGAGCTTGGTGTGGGACGCGTGTCGGTTTTTGAAGCTGGTGCAGAATGTAGGTCATGCTTTAATTCAAGTCGAGTTATGTTATTTGCGCTCAAGAAAATCACGTTTTATGTACCTTTCTCAAACATCAATTGTTCTAGCACGTCTTCGACTCGTTTGACGCAGAGAACGACATTGAGGACAAAGTGGACGAGGAGACGGCGACAAAACGACATTTGTTTGGTCAGCTGTTCGACTATGTGATTTCGACTCTGTTCGTCTCGAAAGACTCTCCGTTAATACCGGCACTAAAAGCTGAATGTTTGCACGAGATGATCCCTATATTCGAATTCGCGGACTATATCCTTTTAGTCATGATCTTAATTTGGCTGTGCTTGGGCGGTAAAGAAACGAAAACAATATTTAGTATATCTCATCCTGTTTATATCAAAATGCATCAACTTTATATGAGCTTTAATTAGACTATCCTTATTTTGCACGTTTTGCGTCTCCGCGCACAACCCCGCTTCACGTCCAATGGGACTTGCCGCTACCTTTCTGCGAGGAAATACTACTTGCGCGGATGCATTCACTGTTAGATCAGTTCGCGGAATTCGATTATACCAGCAAAGATGTCGGCCTGGCGACGTTGTCGGCCGAGATCAGTGTATGGGCGTATCGCCACTCCTGGCTATTATGGATAACGAAATGTTCTGATCCTCAGGTAAAGCTACTAGAGAGACCGCTTTAAAGCGATACTTGATTCTTGTATTATCTCTCTTCTTCAAAAAAGCATACTAACTGCTCCCGTCAATCCTCCAGCACCGACATGTTTTCCTGGATAAAGATTCCAAACAACTGCACCCGCTTTTAGCTTTCCTCGTGACTCGTTCACCATACCCAGTTATCGCGAGGGCCATCCTACGCCTTCTGCGGTATTATGATAAGGACGGGGACAATATAATCGACACCGTCGCCGAAGCTATCGCAGGGCTGAATAGACGTGTAGGAGAAATGGTCGTTAAACTGGATCGACTCGAGACCGTCTTAGTGGGAATGAGACAGAAGGGCGGTGCGGCGACGGGTGGCGATGCTGCTGGGAGGGCTAATGGTTAGTTTGCAGCCGACGGCCGTCAAGAAGGCGAGAACCGTTTTTGCGTGGCTTGCCCTGTTAGTCCTTAAGAGGAACGTGAGGAAAGATCCTGGTCGGCACATGACAATATGTATTTTATTTCCGCCGCACCCATTCACTAGAACTTACTATCGCTGATCAGTCTATTGCGGTGATCAAGATCTACGAGAAAGAAATGGCGTTAATGGGGGAGAAGATCCAGCAAGAAACGCAGGTATCAACATAACTCTTTCAAATAGTTCTGGAACGCAACATGTGTGAGTTCAGACTTAATAGCTTTGCCCGACCGTTTTTCTCATATACATACGCAGCTTAAAAGCGAAATCATTAACGCTTATGATTCGAAATTATTACTAAACGACGTAAGTTCTTGGAGCCTAACGGAGTCTCAACATCCTATACTATGGCTACAATGCTTTGAATTTATATTGTACTTGCACATGTCCATCTGCAGGCACAAACTGCGCACCTCAAGTCAACGATCCAGGCTCGTGACGACACCATTATTGAGCTACGTATGCAAGTTCATCGACTCAAAGAAATGGAAGAACTGAATACGCGGTTCGCAGCTGGATTGGAAGCGAAGGTGAGTATTTTTATTTTTATTTTTATTTTTTTTGACCCAACAAATTAAAATAACCAGTATTTTTGATTTGTTGTGAAAAGATGCGTGTCAGATGGGTTGGTTCAGTTGGGAAAGAGATTCATGTTCCCTCTACTTATAACGTTGTTATCTTAGCTCGCCAAACTTCAACGCGAGAACGAGATGCAAGCGCAACAGCTGGATTCAGATAAAGAGCATATCACACACCTGGAGGAGGAACTCAAACAGCATGACAATGTGGCGGACGTCGTGATGCAATTTTACGAGAAGAAGGCGGCAAGGCGCGACGAGAAAAGAGGTCGGAAAACGGTAGAATGATTTATACGAGGATGTGATCTTTTGATGGCGTTATAGATTTCAGTGAAATGTGTAAAGTTTTTTTTTTTAAAAAAAAGTAGAAAAACAATGTCAATGATATTTCAGCCTTAATATTAGTAATGTTGGCTAACTTGAATTGACCAAGTTAATTTAGTTATTTTATCAACTAAATGAATTTGCTTGATTATTAAACAATATGAATACAATTAATTACATTACTTTTTTTTTTTTTTTTTTTTTTTTTTTTTTTTTTTTTTTTTTTAAAAAAAAAAAAGGCTCATACCATAAACTGCTATATACAACCTCCCATGAAATACACGGGGTTGTACGTACGTACGTATATTGTAACGAGGGATAGTTTAATTTTCTAGTTTTAAAGATATAAAAATATTGCTAATTTTATTTTCTAATTTTATTGCATGCAATAAGATACATGTATGCCAGGTATATTAAATCATAAAAACAAGATGAATGCCATTAATGAAGGGGGGGGAAAAAGGGAAAAAAAAAAAAAAAAAAAAAAAAAAAAAAAGGCTAGTAAAACAAAAGAAAATGCATTACAATCAAAGCTGTAGATCGGTTGTTGATATGCGTGTAAATGTTTGCTCTCAGATGAATGAAGACTATCTATTAAAGCAAGAATACCAGTACCGTAGAGATTTTGACGTTTGAAGACTAATCTCGGTCAATTAATCCGAGGCTCAATCATCATAATACCGATGTACGGACCCGCCTTGTCTTGTGGCCCCTCCCATGCCCTGCCCACTTTGCATATACCTTCCTCCTGCGACAGATCCGGGTTTTTGTGGGATCTGATAAATCAATTGCTGTGGTGTCACAGCCCCCGAATGCTCGCGCTGAAACCGTTCACGCTGCGCCTCGATCCTTTGAAATTGCAGTATTTTCGCGTTTTCCTCCTCAACAGCACGCCGGCGACTGTTACTGTATAGTTGCTGTTCGCTCTTCATATGCCGCAAGACGCGCTCTTTTGAAGGAGGCGTTGGGGCGGAAAGATCAACCAACTTTGTTGGAACTGTATCTACAAACCGGGGGTCCCGATCGTAATCAGTCATACTTCGAGGAGGTGGCGGATGCGAGTAGACACGTTCTCCAGTCCGGGTTCCACTCCTATATGCTTGAGGCTGTTCAAGGCCAATTAGAGTAGGATTGGAAGCTGAACGCCGTGTTGAATACACAGATCGCGATGGTGATGTTGCACGCTGTTGGCGTTCGTACGGGTCTATATCAAGAAATTCGCGATCAGGACGATCATTCATGGAACGACGGTATGGGTAGCGCGAGCTAACGCTCGTTGGGGTTGGAGAGGGAGAACGCCCGCGTGATGATGTGTCGTCATGCTGGAAGCTGGCGCGCAAAGAACGGCTTGAACGGCTAGCTCTTGGAGTTGGGGACGGTGAGATCATGTCGCGATCCTGCAAATGATAATGTGTTGGCAGCGGAGGCATTGGTGGGATACCACGATCATGATATTGGGGTCTCCTCGATGATGTGGACAGAGAGCTTTCTAGGCGGAGCCCAGCCCGACTACCGTTTTGATAATCTGCAAGTGGCCTATCGTTGCTAGATGTTGAACTTGTTTCGGAGGCTGCAGAAGAGCGTGTATATAGTTTTGATTTCGGTAGAAGCTGGTCACGATAATTACCGCTGCTCGAGTGATATTGTTCGACGCTACGACTATTATTGCCCTCTATAGCGCCATTCCACTGGTCACGATAATTACCACCGGCCGGGTGACGTTGCTCAGTACCCCGACTGCCATTGCTTCCGCTGCCCTCAATAGAACCATTCCACTGGTCACGCTCAGACTGACGATTGTACTCTTTGTCACTGCTCCGATGCGATGTTTTCTCTTGGGCTTCAATTTCGCGCGTAGAAACCGCACCGCGCGAATCCTGTGGCGGAGACGGGTCTCTCCATGGATCAAGCGTTGAAATCGGAAGTTCCTCATCCATATATCTTGGAGTTAGGGGTGAGGCGGCACGACCGGAAACCACTACACTGCGGCTTCTGAATTTTGCTGCACTACTCGGTCTTTCGGTTTCTAACACACGCCCTCGGCCTCCCAATGGCGGCTCTTCGTCTGAATATACGGTAGTTTGTTGTGGTGAAGAGGCTCGTGACCAATTTACCCGTTCAACTGCAAGAGTCTCTTCACTGTCCAGATGTCTTGCCAACTGCGAACGTACAGATGGCGATGAGCCACGAGATCGAGAGATAGGCGCGCGTGAGCTCGCGTAAGCTTTTTCACTTTCCCTCTCTCTTTCTCGTGCGCGTTCTTCTTGTACCCGAATCTGGTCATATTCTTTTGAAACAGGGCGAGAGCTCGATATCGTCCTGCTTCTGGCCTTGTTACCTTCTGCATTTTCAGGGTCGCGTCCGGTCGGGCGCAGTGTTTCAAACTCATCGTATTTAGGAGTTTGGCTTCTTGGAAGGGGTGAGGCATTTCTGGATGGCGTGCGACTTCCTCGTTCTCGCAGATATTCACCATCTGACATCATTTTTCGGCCGATCGCTCCTGATTGCATTGATAAATCATCCGCTAATACCTGTTCTCTCCTGCCAGGAGATAGGTAGTTCTCTATTGGTCCGTTATCTTCACTGTCAGAGTGGTTGGTGCTACCAGTAGCACTTCTGGCGCTCCTAGGTACTCTACTTCTTCCTCGTCGCATGTCATCCCGTTGTCTCGGAGATTCGAATCGCTCTTCCTCGAAGTCGTCCTCAGCGTCGTCCTCAGGAGCGCTTTTCGAGTCGTCACTGTCCGCATAATTACGATCTCTACGATTACTTTCTCTCTGGTCTCTAAGCTCGTAAGGATCTCTAGGCTGATACGAATTTCTGGGATCATATGGATCTCTAGGCTGATATGAATTTCTGGGATCGTATGGGTCTCTGGACTCACGGGGGTCTCTATAATCGTAATCGTGGTCCTGGCGATAATCATCTCGCTCATAATGGTCGAAATCTCGGTCGCGGGAATCCCCACGGCCTCTAAAGTCTCGTTGCTCTCTATAATCCCTAACATCCCTTGGGTCGAACTCCCTGTCTCTATAGTCGTCATACGGCAAATAGTCCATTCTAGCACCAACTGGGGATGTCCCCATAGGTGGAGCCATCATTCCGTGCGGTGGTTGAGCGTTTGCGCCCAAGCCTATTGGCGGCGTACTCAACGGTGTTATAGTGCCACTATATACCATGGAATTGGGAGAGGTTACCATGCCTGCAGACGATATAAGGCCAGGCCCAATTGCGCGTACCTCAAGGGGGTTTGGTGCCACCAAACCGGCGGACGCCATTAAACCAGGACCAATGACTCGTGATTGTTCAACGGGTACGGTAAGCGGCGATTGAACACGTACTGCAGCGTTGAGAAATTCCTGGCGATGGCGATCCTTCATGCGATCAATGAGGTGTGCCTTTTGTTCTTCTGGATTTGGAGCCAATTCGGCCTTGGTAGCCCACTGGTCCACCTTGCGCCTGGTATGGAGTTGAGGATTCGGGTTGCGTCGCGCCATGATAGGACGTGCGCCCTTGGCCATCCGCACTCCTTGAAAATCAGTGGAGGAATTTGATGTATCGGATTCATCAGAGTCAGAAACGTCCGAGTCAGGGACGGGTGTGCGTTTGATGGGAGCAGAGGTACGTTTCTGGGAAGCGCCTGTGTTCAAAGTTGCTGCGGATGTACTCGAAAGACTTGCATTTGTGCTGCTAGCACTATTGGTACCACCCAACAAGGAGGTGAACGATGAGGGGGCCAACGAGGTGTTCGCAGCGGAAGACCCAGCAAAAGTAGAGTAGATACTCTGATTATTTGAGTTTTCGTTTTGCCGAAAAGTATAGCGTGATGTTGTAGCATTGGTAGCCGAGTTGGATGATGAGGCTGGTACGACTTGAGGCGCAGGTTTCGGAGAGAAATTGGATGCGGCCCGTGGGGTGGCAATAGAAGCAGGTGCAGTCGGTTTGCTATCATTCACCTCCAATTTTTGTGAGAGCGCAAAGGATAGGGACATATCTCGTTCAAAGTCACTGAGAATATTACCTATTTCAGTCAGGGAAAAGTGTAAGCCAGTAATCGAACGAGACGCCGGCTAAAAGCGTTTTTATAAGAATTCTCCTTCACCTAAAGACAAGAGTATAATGTTCACTTACTGGCGGCGCCGGTAGAAGCCTGATCTCTCCCTGTGCCATCCGTAGGCCTGTTCATAAGTTCTCCAAGAATGTCATCCATTAAACTTGGCCCAATTCCTAAACTCGCTCCCGATCCAGAGGCTGTCGTAGGAGACGCTGTGAACGAGTCTCCAACGTTGCCTCTGTAATAATTGGTAGGCATGGGTGGCGGATTGCTAATCGTTGTAGCAAAGCCTTGGGATTGGCGTGGTGGGGGCGGTAGCGAGGTTGTCCTTTTGGGCCGGTTGCCTTGTTGAATTTCTACATTAGGTGGTTCGGTACTGGTACTGAGGGACTTATTAATGGTTGGAGGCGTGCGTGGGATGTTGGGTGCGTATGGATCATAATCGCCACTCGGAAGAACGCTAGGATGTTTCGATTTTTTCTTGTCCTTTTTGCTACCGAAGCCGAGGAGTCCCATTGTTGTTGGTGGGAGTCTGTGTTGCTGTGTATGGTTCTAATAAATTTGATTCTCGTTTAAAAATAGCCTTGTCATACAAATAATCTATGCAACTAGTGAAAAATGGACGAGATGATATGATGAGAAGCGGAAAAAGAGAGTGGAGGGAAAAGGAAGAGTGTTTTTCGCTTTGGAATACTTTTTTTTTTCTTTTAGTACTCATGTATCATCATCAATAAATGATAATAATAAGATCCCGCCACTGAACCATGGTTGTCGCATTCCTTGCTTTTGTGCAACTCTCGGCGCTTCTGGTTGGATACTGGTACTACATCCGTTCGCGTGGCGAAAATGCTTATGTGTTACTCGCAGCATAATTAGGCTGTTTTGGTTGGTTTCTATGTAACATCAAACATCGTCACTTTCGAGCACGTGCGATTTGATAGACCTGCAAAAGAGTTGAATACAGTGCTTTATAAATAGTAGACGCAGTCCCCAACATCACATTCGGTCAATAAGACAGGAGGTAAACACCGCGAGTAGGATGACAGAAAAAATGAAAGCGAGTAAAAAAAAAAAAAAAAAAAAAAAAAAAAAAAAAAAAAAAAAAAAAAAAAAAAAAAAAAAAAAAAAAAAAAAAAAAAAAAAAAAACAAGGAAGAAAAAAAAAAAAAAAAAAAAAAAAAAAAAAAAGTCTGTACAATGAAGGTAATGTGAATCAGCAAACAAGTAACGGCTCGACTCCGTCACAG